>JAANYP010000137.1:245000-375000 GCA_020465985.1 Centrapalus pauciflorus
TCTTACTTAACATTTAATATAAACTTTTTTGGAAGACAATATTTATTCAAAAATAAAAAAACACCCTAATTACAGAAGAAAACAAACTAAGAACCATCTATGAGTAGTAGATACTCCACAAAGACCTCATAAAAAACTAATCTCCACTAAAGGTGGGGTTTGACTTGTTTTGAACTTTTGTAAACAAATATGAAAAGTTAAATCTATCTTTTTAATATGTATCTATACTATTAAAAGAGTAACTAAATGCCACATGACATGCTCTCATTTAATTTGTCACATGTCGCTCTATCCTTTTGACACGTCATTTAATGATTTTATTTTAAATTTTAAAGCAAATCAAATCTATATAAATCTAATATGGATTAATTTAATAACTAACTAACTAAAAATAAGCAAACTTTATTATTCATATAATTTTTATATTATACATATATATAAATATCAATTTCTAAAATAAACCCATGTAATACATGGGTAATAACCTAGTGTACTATTAAATGAGTAACTAATGTGTCATGTGTCATGCTCTCCTTTGATTTGCCACATGTCGCTCTCTATTTTAATTACTTATATTTCTAATCCGATTTATTTAATAACTAGTTAACTAAAGCTAAACAAACTTTATTATTATTATTATTATTATTATTATTATTATTATTATTATTATTATACACATATTTATAAATAGTCATTTTTAAAATGTACCAATGTAATACATGTGTATTAACCTAATTTTATATATATGTTATCAAATTCTTTATTTCTAAGAATTTGATGACAAACATATGAAATTTAAACAGAGAATTTGATGGCAAATGATATGTAAAGGAAACACCACCGTTTAAAATAAAAGAGCACTGCATGCTAAAGCAAAAGAACATTCATGCATGCAACACCTCATAACATCTATATCTATATATTAATAAAGCAAAATATTTTTCGTCACATGTCATCCTCTCATCGAAACAAAATCTCATTTTCCCGCCTAATTTGCCTAATTTAGTTTTTCATTTATACAAGTTAATTAATTGAAAGAAATATACAATTATGACTTTTTTTTCTATTTTATTCCTTGTAACCATAATTATGGTAATTCATAATTTGTTTTAAAGTATCGTAAACTTAAATAACAAAAATTATGTTAAATTGTTAACACTGTTTATAATTCATATCATTATATTTTAATATTTTATTTTTAATGTATACTTAATTAAATATTTCAATATATTATCAAAAATCTTTTTCCTTTCAAATTTCTTTTATAAACTCTTATTTTTAATGTAACATCCCGATTTTGAGATAGGTACGTGGAATTATTTCATTTGATTAATTATTTAATTTGGGACCCGGGGATATAAATTTGTATTTTGGGGTATCGGGATCGGATTTTCGAGTATCGGACCGAGTTAAACCCAAAATGTTTATTGTCTTCTCTTTTGACTCCTTAGCTCATTTGATATCCAGAGCTCAAAGGTGTGAGTGTGTGTGTTGTGATTTCAGCAACCAAACCAAATCGTGAAGCTCCAATTTCGTGATTACAGCCTCTCAATTCGTCGCCATCTAGCTTCTTGAGTAATTTGGAAGTAAGTTTTGAGCTTGAATTCACATATTAATTTTTGTGGATTGTGATTATGTAATTGTGTAACAACCTAATTTTGAGCTAGTCGTAAAATCAGTAATATTTTGAGCCAATAATGTAATGATGTTACATTATTTGAATTATAATTTAATTAAGTAATGAAATATTTAATTAAATTAAATAAATATTTATATTTATGAATTAATAAATTATTAAAGAAAATTAAATAAAAGAGATATAATATACAAAAATGAAAGTGGGTTAGCTAGCAAATATAACTAGATGACGTATATAAACGAGAATTATATTCAAAAACTCAGATTTCGCTCTCTCTCTCTAACTCTCTCTCTCTAACTTTCTCTCTCTACTCTCTCTCTACCTTCTCTCTAAAATTTCTCCTAAACCGACCCGTCCGATTATCAAGATATATATACCGTTAGGAAGATCTCGGAGAATACTACGCGAATATACTAATTCCTGCGTGAGTTCATACGAATTGAGGTAAGATTTTTATATTTTTACGTTTTATACATATACGGTATTTCGAATCTGTTAAATTTTATGAATTTAAAGTTATTTTTATGGAATTTAACTAGAATAAGTTTAATATAATCGAACATAGGTTTAATATTGATTATATTTGTGATTTATGCCTTAGAAATTCATGTTTTAGAGTTGTAAGTATGATCAGATTCGAGAACATCAAGAACAAACTCGAAAATACATAGAACAAACTCGAAATAGAATTAGATTCGAAGTATATTCGAATCTAACCAATAAATTCGAGAAGTACACTTCGAATCTAATAGATTCGAATGGAGGAATGGTTTTGAATTTGGACATTTAATTTGATGGGGAAATTGAAAGTAGTCAATGTAATTTTGACTTTAATTATATTAATTGAAAAGCAAGTTTAGTTACACATATATATATTTCGAATCTAACCCCAAGTATATAATTTATTTTGATGGTTTCAAATTTATCATACATATTCGAATTTGGTACTTCATAATTTATTTGGAACCTATATTCGAATATGTATGATAAATTTGAAACCATCAAAATAAATTATATACTTGGGGTTAGATTCGAAATATATATATGTGTAACTAAACTTGCTTTTCAATTAATATAATTAAAGTCAAAATTACATTGACTACTTTCAATTTCCCCATCAAATTAAATGTCCAAATTCAAAACCATTCCTCCATTCGAATCTATTAGATTCGAAGTGTACTTCTCGAATTTATTGGTTAGATTCGAATATACTTCGAATCTAATTCCATTTCGAGTTTGTTCTATGTATTTTCGAGTTTGTTCTTGATGTTCTCGAATCTGATCATACTTACAACTCTAAAACATGAATTTCTAAGGCATAAATCACAAATATAATCAATATTAAACCTATGTTCGATTATATTAAACTTATTCTAGTTAAATTCCATAAAAATAACTTTAAATTCATAAAATTTAACAGATTCGAAATACCGTATATGTATAAAACGTAAAAATATAAAAATCTTACCTCAATTCGTATGAACTCACGCAGGAATTAGTATATTCGCGTAGTATTCTCCGAGATCTTCCTAACGGTATATATATCTTGATAATCGGACGGTCGGTTTAGGAGAAATTTTAGAGAGAAGGTAGAGAGAGAGTAGAGAGAAAGTTAGAGAGAGAGAGTTAGAGAGATAGAGCGAAATCTGAGTTTTTGAATATAATTCTCGTTTATATACGTCATCTAGTTATATTTGCTAGCTAACCCACTTTCATTTTTGTATATTATATCTCTTTTATTTAATTTTCTTTAATAATTTATTAATTCATAAATATAAATATTTATTTAATTTAATTAAATATTTCATTACTTAATTAAATTATAATTCAAATAATGTAACATCATTACATTATTGGCTCAAAATATTACTGATTTTACGACTAGCTCAAAATTAGGTTGTTACAGAATGGGCTCCACCACGCACAAACTTCGTCCCCGAAGTTAGCTATGTTCGAACAGACTTGGATAAGTAGCTTTCATAACATCTCTCGATTCCCAAGACTGATGCGAACCTTTGTGGTGTTTCCACTGGACGAGCACCATCTGTATCTCTTTATTCCGAAGCTTTTTGGTCTTCGAGTCCAGAATACGTTCTGGCTCTTCAACCACGCGAAGCTTCTCATCAATCTGCAGGTTAATATGTGGTATCTGAACTTCCCTTTCGTCAGCTAAACTCTTTCTCAGATGACTGACATGAAATACAGGATGTATTCCAGCTAAGTCAGCCGGTAGTTCAAGACGATAAGATTGATTTCCAATCTTTTCCACAATCTTGAACGGACCAATAAATCTCGGAGCTAGCTTGTTTCTTTTAATGAACCGCACCACATTCTTCATTGGGGATACTTTCAGCATCACCCAATCGTTAACTGCAAAACTGATTGATCTATGCCGATTGTCATAATATGATTTCTGCCTGCTTTGAGCTTCAAGAATATTCCTTCTAACGAGTTGAATCTTTTCGTGAGTCAACTGTAGAAGGGCAGGTCCTGCTATTGGCGATTCACCTGTTTCACGCCAACAGGTGGGAGTTCTGCACTTTCTTCCGTATAAAGCTTCAAAAGGGGCCATCTTGATCGTTGAATGATAACTGTTATTGTATGAAAATTCGACCAACGGCAAGTGGTCATCCCAGTTACCACCTAAATCAAGAACGCAGGCACGAAGCATATCTTCAAGAGTTAGAATAGTACGCTCACTCTGGCCATCTGCATTTGGATGATAAGCAGTACTCATAGAAATCCGAGTACCCATCCCTTCTTGTAGAGCTTGCCAGAATCTGGATGTGAAACGACTATCACGATCAGATACGATAGACTTCGGCACACCGTGACGAGAAATAATTTCAGAGATATACAGCTGCGCCAATCTATCGAGAGAATATGTTTCTTTCATCGGAATGAAATGTGCTGATTTCGTTAATCGATCAACGACTACCCAGATGGAGTCGTGCTGTCTTTTGGTCTTTGGCAGCTTCGTAATGAAGTCCATTGTTATATGCTCCCACTTCCATTCAGGAACTGGTAGTGGTTGCATATCCCCGAAGGGTTTCTGGTGTTCTGCCTTAACCATCTGACATACTTTACAGCTTTCAACACATTTTCCGATGTCTTTCTTCATTCCTGGCCACCAATAGTCAGCTTTCAGATCAAAGTACATCTTTGAGCTGCCAGGATGAACAGATAACTTGGACTGATGAGCTTCGGATAGAAGAGTGCTACGGATTGAACCATACTTAGGAACCCAGATTCGGTTTCCCTTGAGACAGTGAAGTCCCAAATGGTTCAGAGTCAGAAATTGTAGTTGCCCTTTTAGATTTTCAGAATCTATGTTCTCTTCTTTCAATGCTTCAGCTTGAGCAACTCGAATATCTTCAATAAGATCAGAAGAGAATATAACTGGAGTTAGGGCATAACAGCACTTTTCTGGATATACTTTTCTACTCAACGCATCCGCGACAACATTTGCTTTGCCGGGATGATATAAGATCTCGCAATCATAATCCTTGATAAGCTCCAAGGAACGACGCTGCTTCATATTCAGATCTTTTTGAGTGAAAAGATATTTGAGACTCTTGTGATCGGTGTAGAGCTGACACCGAGTCCCATATAGATAGTGACGCCAGATTTTCAATGCAAAGGTAACAGCAGCCAACTCAAGATCATGAGTTGGTGCATTCTTCTCATAATCTTTTAATTGCCTTGAAGCATAGGCAATTACTTTTCCCCTTTGCATCAGAACACATCCTAAGCCAGTACCAGAGGCATCGCTATAGACAACGAAGTCATCATTACCTTCTGGCAAAGCTAGGATTGGCGCTTGAATCAACTTTTGCTTCAAAATATCGAATGCCTCTTGCTGTTTATCAGTCCAAACGAAAGGAGTATTCTTTCGTGTTAACATTGTGAGCGGCACAGCAATCTTTGAGAAGTCCTTTATGAATCGCCGATAATAACCGGCCAATCCAAGGAAACTTCTTATCTCTGAGGCATTGCGAGGTGTTTGCCACTTCTGAACAGCCTCGACTTTTGAAGGATCAACGGAAATCCCTTCGCCAGAAACAACATGGCCAAGGAACTGGATCTATAAGAATCAAGATAGAAATTCAAATTCTGAGGTGAATCATAGAATAGTTAAGGAAACAGCTCAAGAGTTATATAATAGAAATTATACCTGTCTGAGCCAGAATTCGCACTTAGAAAACTTTGCATAGAGTCTTTCTTTTCTTAATAACTCTAGCAACTGCCGCAGATGAATAGAATGATCAGCCTCCGTTTTGGAGTAAATCAGAATATCGTCTATGAATACGATAACTGATTTATCCAACATTGGTCTGCACACGCGATTCATGAGGTCCATGAACGCCGCTGGTGCATTTGTTAAACCGAACGACATCACGAGAAATTCGTAATGACCGTATCTTGTACGGAAGGCTGTCTTTGGAATATCTTCTTCTCTGACTTTTAACTGATGATACCCAAAACGGAGATCTATTTTTGAAAAGTAACTGGCTCCTTGTAACTGATCAAACAGATCATCGATTCTGGGCAGAGGATACTTATTCTTTATTGTAACCTTGTTCAACTCGCGGTAGTCGATGCACATACGGAAAGTTCCGTCTTTCTTTTTAACAAATAGTACTGGTGCACCCCACGGAGAAGAACTCGGTCGAATAAACCCCTTCTCCAACAGCTCTTGCAGTTGCTTTGACATTTCCTGCATTTCTGCAGGTGCAAGTCTGTATGGAGCTTTTGCGATAGGAGCCGCACCAGGAACCAAGTCAATACTGAACTCGACTTGTCGTTCCGGTGGCACTCCTGAAATATCGTCGGGAAATACGTCTGGGAACTCACAGACGATAGGAATATCAGATAATGATTTCTTTTGGGCTTCAGAGATAGATTCAGATGAGACATAGCATACGTAGGATTCATGACCTTTAGATAAGTACTTATGCGCTTTTTCAACAGATATGAAGCAGTGATCACCTTTTCGCTTCTCGCCCTTGATCTCAAGTACTCGGCCATCTGAAGACTTGATTCTGATGACTCGCCGGTTGCAGATAATTGTAGCCTCGTTGTTCATTAGCCAATCCATGCCGATGATGACGTCAAACTCTTTCAAGGGAATCGGGATAAGGTCCAGGTTGAACACGATATTATCAACAAGCAGAGTACAATTACGGTAAACAGAATCAGCCATAACATAACTGTTACTGGCTGTCTCAATGTCAAGTACAACAGGAAGCTTTGACGGGGACTTATATAATCTTTGAGCAAAAGATGTAGATATGAAAGAACGACTAGCGCCAGAATCAAATAATACACGAGCATGTATCGTATTTAACAGAAACGTACCGGTGACTACGTCAGGTGTTTCTCTCGCCTCTTCAGCCGTTATTTGGAACGCACGTGTCCTTGCAGTTGGTGTTGCAGCAGAACTTTTAACTGTCGACCCTCCAGCTGATGACTGTGGTTGATAACGTGGCCCGCTACGACACTGATACATAAAGTGCCCCCTTTTTCCACATTTTGCACATCCACGTCCCTGCTGTGGACATTCTTCACTACTATGACCAATCATGTTGCACGCGAAGCAAGTAACGTCATCCGGATTACATAGTCCCATGTGAGACTTTCTGCATCTCTTGCAGAATCGCGGCTCGTTTGTCAGTGAGTAGGCTTGCGCTTTCGGTTGTGAACTATGCTGATAGGATTGCTGAGACTGAGATTTATTTGGCTTAAAGAATCTGCCAAATCGCTGTTTCTTTGGAGGAGACGGATTCATCGGGTTAGTAGACGGAGCGTATAGCTGATCGCCATACTCTAAGTACCCTCGCTCAATCTGTCTCGCTGCTTCTACCATTTCCAGATAGCTCTTATATTTAATTGCACTCATGGGATGTCGATATCTGGGATTGAGTCCTACTCGGAACCTATTCATCTTTCTCTCCTCGGTAGCAACTTGGTATGAGGAATAACCGCATAATCGCGAAAACTCGTGCTCATATTCGTCGACTGTCTTCGTTCCCTGAGTCAATTGCATCAACTGTACCTCCATCTTATCTCGTTGGTCAATCGGGCAGTACTTTGCATTGAACATTTCAAGAAACTGCTCCCATTCTAAAGTCTGAATCACCTCCTCACCATAGATACTTCGCTGGGTTTTCCACCAGGCACGTGCAGCTCCAACAAACAACGCAGACGCGTAGCTCACTTTCTTAGAATCTAAACAGTCAGAGATTCTAAAAATTTCTTCCGTATGACTGATCCAATCCATCGCCTGAATCGGATCTACAGTACCCTCGAAGTTCAGAGCACCGCTCGCTTTAAAATCTTTAAATTTGCAGCCTTTTGGCTGAGCTATTTGGGTTTCTGGATTTGAATTATCAGAATCAGATTCTTCATTCTGAACTTGCTTATCTTTTCGCTTATTTTTCTTATCATTACGTCTTTTAGCTTCGGCCTCATCTCTGGCCTGAAACTGTTCTTGCATAATCTTATTCTGTTGTTCTGAGTGTTGTGCTAGTAATTGTTGCATCATCTCAAACATTTGTTGTGGGGTCATGTTGCTTGGTATGTCACCTGATCCTGATCCTGACATCTTCTACTGAAAATTAAAATCAATTAACTATCAGTTTATAGACTTAGATCTATGTACCCTTTTCCCATCCTAACAGTCTGTACATCCTATCTCAGTTCAATCCACCTAAATGATTGATACATATGTATTGCTTCAGTTTGAGATCAAGTATACTCACGTAATACTTGATTCACTCAAACTATGGGCTTTGATACCATCCTGTGAAGACCACCCCTTACGGGGCAGTTCTCACCAGTCTAGGTCCCAATTCATGCAATACGATATCAACCATACTAAGATAGAGTAATTATAATGCGGAAAATTAAATTACAGTACAAATTATTAGGATTTAAGTTTAATACAGATTACCAATTTTAAATTAAACTTATAAAGGGCACAAGTCTAATCTAATTCATGTCATCATATTATCAAAATAAATCTACCCAGATCACTATAACATCATCATCCAATTAGTACCAAAATGAGTTCGCTGAGTAGAGGTCTATGATACTTCTGTCTTGATCGTGTAAGACCTAAGAACTAGGTCCGGCAGGTGACTTTCCTTTGCTTTTTCCTGTAAAATTATAATGCAACATCTGTAAGCAAAGCTTAGTGAGTTTATAGATTTTCAATATTAACATGCGTGTCAAGCGGAGTCATAAATCTAAGCGTGATATGTCTTGGCTGCCGCTACAGCCCTCATGATTGAGATATAGAATCATAGAATCGGATGATGTTCAAGCCACACTCACGCTTAAATCGTGGGGATCAGCCACATACTGGGCTAGCTACCAGTAAGTCAATATGGCGGAACATCGGAGGTCATTACCAAGTTCATAAGAACTGGTGAAATAGCCGGGTCTAGAACAATAGACCATAATGGCTAGTCAAGCTGAATCAATTCTATCAAATGTCTGATCAATGATATAAGCATAGGTCTTAGAAATCATGATAACAATGAATCATAATGCAAAGTCTGAAGCAATAATAAATGCAATATGAAAAGATAATCAAATAGCTATCATGATCCACTGGGCAACACCCATCCATGGTGTGCACAGGTCTCATTCCAGCTGATAAAGTGAATGTCAATAATCTATCAGCAACAATATATCTCAACCGGATCTATGCATGTTCAATTTGAATATCTATAACTCACAGTGTTGGGTCTTTATCAAACAGATGTAAAATCTGCCACCTGAGCTATCTCAGGATTTTATCTTTGTCAGTCTGTTCTCTGTCAAATCAAATCTTTGACCCACTTTATAAATCTTTAAATCTTTGTTCAGAATTTCACTGAACCTGTCCAGAATCATAATATCAATCTTATGTAAATATCATCATCTTTTATCTTTAAAATCTTTTTATTTTATCTGATTCTGATAACTGCTCGTTCATCTTATTTTTCTTTTGTTCATAATAAATTCTCAAAGGATCAATATTTTATACATATTAATATATAATTATTTTGCTAATTATTTCGTTGTTTTTATGCATTGTCTATGTATTTTATTCAATATATTCGAATTTAAGGAATGGGTTTCGAATTTAACTACTTAAGTTCGAATATGAAGTACCAAATTCGAACTTAAGTAGTTAAATTCGAAACCCATTCCTTAAATTCGAATATATTGAATAAAATACATAGACAATGCATAAAAACAACGAAATAATTAGCAAAATAATTATATATTAATATGTATAAAATATTGATCCTTTGAGAATTTAATATGAACAAAAGAAAAATAAGATGAACGAGCAGTTATCAGAATCTGATAAAATAAAAAGATTTTAAAGATAAAAGATGATGATATTTACATAAGATTGATATTATGATTCTGGACAGGTTCAGTGAAATTCTGAACAAAGATTTAAAGATTTATAAAGTGGGTCAAAGATTTGATTTGACAGAGAACAGACTGACAAAGATAAAATCCTGAGATAGCTCAGGTGGCAGATTTTACATCTGTTTGATAAAGACCCAACACTGTGAGTTATAGATATTCAAATTGAACATGCATAGATCCGGTTGAGATATATTGTTGCTGATAGATTATTGACATTCACTTTATCAGCTGGAATGAGACCTGTGCACACCATGGATGGGTGTTGCCCAGTGGATCATGATAGCTATTTGATTATCTTTTCATATTGCATTTATTATTGCTTCAGACTTTGCATTATGATTCATTGTTATCATGATTTCTAAGACCTATGCTTATATCATTGATCAGACATTTGATAGAATTGATTCAGCTTGACTAGCCATTATGGTCTATTGTTCTAGACCCGGCTATTTCACCAGTTCTTATGAACTTGGTAATGACCTCCGATATTCCGCCATATTGACTTACTGGTAGCTAGCCCAGTATGTGGCTGATCCCCACGATTTAAGCGTGAGTGTGGCTTGAACATCATCCGATTCTATGATTCTATATCTCAATCATGAGGGCTGTAGCGGCAGCCAAGACATATCACGCTTAGATTTATGACTCCGCTTGACACGCATGTTAATATTGAAAATCTATAAACTCACTAAGCTTTGCTTACAGATGTTGCATTATAATTTTACAGGAAAAAGCAAAGGAAAGTCACCTGCCGGACCTAGTTCTTAGGTCTTACACGATCAAGACAGAAGTATCATAGACCTCTACTCAGCGAACTCATTTTGGTACTAATTGGATGATGATGTTATAGTGATCTGGGTAGATTTATTTTGATAATATGATGACATGAATTAGATTAGACTTGTGCCCTTTATAAGTTTAATTTAAAATTGGTAATCTGTATTAAACTTAAATCCTAATAATTTGTACTGTAATTTAATTTTCCGCATTATAATTACTCTATCTTAGTATGGTTGATATCGTATTGCATGAATTGGGACCTAGACTGGTGAGAACTGCCCCGTAAGGGGTGGTCTTCACAAATTGAATTGGGTTTATATATGCTGTTGAGTAAATTCGAGTCCATATTTGTGATTAAAATCGAGCGAAATGATAAATTGGGGGTAGTTCCCGAGCTGTGCAGAAAACAGAGCATGAACTGGTTCTGTTCGTCCGTGAACGCGACCGCGATCCCCTGATCGCGGGCCGCGATGTTCTTGAGATGATCGCAGGCGGTTTAAGCCCGAGCTCGGACCGCGATGTGAGCGCGGCCGGGTTTGAGGTCAGCGCGGCCGCGACCGCGATAGGATCAGTGCGGCCGCGATTGGTTGAGTGCGGCCGCGATGCGGCTAGGGTTTTCGGGTTCTATGAGTCGTGTATTCGGGTCTTTGGGGTATCGTGAGTTATTGAGAATTGTGTATAGAGTTGTTGGGTCGAGATTGTGATATTGAGTTGTGATATTGTGATTTCAGGGTCTCGTATTGACAGGGTAGGGAAAGGGCAGGGAACCGAGACTTAGTGTAGCTAGCTGAGCAGGTGAGTTTGCATGTTTTTGTTGAGATACATGTACGATTATTTTACTGATACTTGCATGATCTTTTATTGAGCTTTTTACGAGATATCATGAGTTTTCTTACGAATTTTTATTGAGATATTATCATGCACGTATTATTGTGTTACATTGAGAACTGTGTTTTAAATATGAGATTTGGGACACTTGAGCTATTGAGATACTAAACCGTACGGCTGGGCAGGGGTTGGGTCGCTCCCAATTCCCTTTTGAGTTCCTGATGACTGCTTTGTGCGGTCTAGGGATCTGGTACGTGGGCCTATCTACGCGAGTTGAGCTACTTTGTGGGATCTCATATACTTGTTCAGTAGAGAATGCTGAACGTTTTATTATTGAGTTAATTATTTTCCGAGCTTATTATAATCGTACGCTAACCCTTGCATTCTCACCAGCTTAGGCTGACCGTGTGTGTTGTTGTTGTGTGTATCCCAGGTGACCGGACTGCTAGTAGGCCTGCTGCACCAAAGTAGGTTTACGTTTTCTGTGTTCGAGGAGTTAGCTACCTTCATAGAGGTAGTTATATTTTGGGGATTGTTTTATATACTTCGGATAGGTTGTGTAATATTCAGAGATTTCTGTGACTGTTTCTTATGTAAAATAATGTTTTAAATTATCAGGTTTCTGCGTGTATGTTTGGGAATAGTGTAGAGATTATTATATTATATCTTTGCTGACGTGGTAATTATGTGGCATTGTGGATTAGTTTTAGGGTGTTACAAGCTTGGTATCAGAGCCTAGGTTTAAGAGATTAAGTATCTAGTGGATGCTTAAGCTTAAACCCTAGAGTCTACATCCTTGGATTGTAATCCGAAGTAGAGTAATAAGTGATGAACGAGTAGTGTGTAGAGTTTTGTAGAGTTAATTTGTGTTATTATCTCATTGTGCAGGTTATTATGGACCGTCAGGGCAGCGGGCCTCAGGGGGATGACCATAGAGATGAGGAGCCTTTGCGTAGATCTGACTTGTATAATAGTGATAGGTCAGATTCTAGATGAGCGTTTTCCGGGTCAGAGTATGGGTAGGGGTCGAGGTGCGGTGCCTCCGCCCGAGGGAGAGCAGAGTTCGGGGGCTGGTGCTTCTTCTAGCCAGCCATCGCGAGGGTCCTTTAAGGACTTCATGACGGGTCGCCCTTCTGAGTTCTTCGGTGGAGTAGGTGCCTCGAAGGCACTTGACTGGTTGAGAGAGGTTGAGGCCGCATTTCGCATAGCTCATGTGGATCGAGCGGATAGGGTGAGTTATGCCTCCTACCTTCTGAAGGGGGGAGCTTTGAGATGGTGGGGTTCAGTTGTCAGTGCTCGAGGGGTTGATGAGGCCTATCTGATGACGTGGGAGGAGTTTCGTACTGAGTTCGAGCTGCAGTACTGTCCGTTGGACACGAGGAGAGAGCTGGAGCGGGAGTTCATTCATCTGCAGCAGGGATCCAGATCTGTTCAGGATTATATCGATATCTTTAACGATAGAGCCCAGTTTGCGCCGCATCAGGTAGCCACAGAGGACCGCAAGGTCAACATGTTTATTGAGGGTTTGAGGCCAGACATCCGGGAGTTCGTGGGGATGTTGCGTGACCCCACCTTTTCATCAGCGATTGAGTATGCCCGCCGCCGAGAGCGGGAAATTGAGAGACAGCGAGAGCAGTCGGCTCCCCAGAGACAGCGTATCGAGCCATCGGGCCAGTGTCAGAGTTCTGGATCTTCGAGGTTTTATTGGGAGAGCCGTCAGGGTGGGTATTCTGAGCAGCAGGGACAGAGTTCGGGAGCTCAGCGAGATCAGGGCCGGGATGATAGACAGTTGGGAGCCGGTCAGAGTCAGGGACAGGGTCGGGGTAGTCAGAGGCAGCAGGGGCAGCGACAGCAGGGTCAGGGTCAGGGCCAGAGGCAGAGTCAGAGTCAGGGGAGGGTTGGGAGGGGATCTCGGGATTCTGGGAGCCGAGTTGAGAGTTCGGCATCAGTTGAGAGAGATTGCCAGCGGTGCCATCACCGTCATGCAGGGCCGTGTGCCCGGGAGCACCTTCGTTGTTTTAGATGTGGCCAGTTTGGTCACACAGCTGTTGCATGTACCTCTCAGGAGTCTCTTTGCTTCCGATGCGGGAAGCCGGGTCATATGTCTCGGGATTGTCCGAACCCGAGTGTGGGGTTTCCGGGGTCGAGTTTGAGCGGAGCTGGGCCGTCTGGGTCATCTTCAGCGCCTCGGGGAGGAGGAGCACCGAGGGCTCGTGGCAGGGTCTTCCAGGCTACTGCGGAGGAGGCGCGTGAGTCGCCTGATGTTGTGTCTGGTACGTTTATCCTTAACGGACTGCGTGCCTTTATTTTATTTGATTCGGGATCCGATCGTTCATATGTATCTGCCTCCTTCTGTGATTATTTTTCTGTGCCTTCGTCTGAGTTATCTATTCCTGTGATTGTTGAGCGTGTTGATGGTAGTACAGTATTAGTGAGTCGTATTTTTAGAGATTGTGTATTAGAGATAGACGGTCACCGATTTTCCATAGACTTGGTGCCTATGGAGATTATCAGTTTTGATGCCATTGTTGGCATGGATTGGCTGACGGCGCGTCAGGCAGATATCTTCTGTTCTAAGAAGATGATTCGCATTCCTGTTTCTGAGTCAGAGTCAGCGATGGTATATGGCGAGAGGCGTAGGGGAGAGATGAGTATTGTATCGATGGCGCAGGCGCAGAGATATGTGGCGAAGGGATGTGCCACCTATTTAGCTTATGTGGTAGATTCGAAGAAAGAGAAGAGGGAGATTAGTGATGTGCCAGTGGTTAGGGATTTTCCTGATGTATTTCCAGATGAATTGCCGGGTCTGCCGCCGGACCGGCAGGTTGAGTTCAGGATCGACCTAGTTCCCGGGGCCGTTCCTATTGCGCGTACGCCGTATCGGTTAGCTCCTACCGAGATGCGCGAGATGATGACGCAGCTGCAGGATCTGTTAGATCGAGGATTTATTCGCCCCAGTTCTTCGCCGTGGGGAGCTCCTGTGTTATTTGTGAAGAAGAAGGACGGGACGATGCGTGTGTGTATAGATTATAGAGAGCTTAATAAGGTAACGGTGAGAAACCGTTATCCCTTGCCGAGGATTGATGATCTTTTTGACCAGCTGCAGGGGGCGAGCTTCTTTTCGAAGATCGATCTGCGTTCCGGGTATCATCAGCTGCGAGTTAGAGACGAGGACGTGCCTAAGACTGCTTTCAGGACCAGATGCAGTCATTATGAGTTTTTAGTCATGCCGTTCGGGCTGACTAACGCCCCAGCAGTGTTTATGGACCTAATGAATAGGGTCTGCAGGCCGATGCTCGACCGTTTTGTGATTGTGTTCATTGATGATATTCTGATCTACTCGAGGAGTAGCGAGGAGCATAGCCAGCATCTAAGAGAGGTCCTGAGTACTTTGCAGCGAGAGAGGCTATATGCCAAGTTTTCGAAGTGCGAGTTCTGGCTTCGAGAGGTGCAGTTCTTGGGGCACGTGGTGACGAGTGAGGGTGTTAAGGTGGATCCAGCGAAGGTCGAGGCGATTATGAGTTGGGGCCAGCCCACATCTGTGTCAGAGGTTCGTAGCTTTTTGGGTTTGGCTGGATATTATCGGCGGTTTATAGAGAATTTCTCGCGGATCGCAGTGCCTTTGACGATGTTGACCAGACAGTCGGTGCCGTTTGTGTGGACTGAGGAGCAGGAGAGCGCCTTCTTAGAGTTGAAAAATCGATTATGTAGGGTTCCGATTCTAGCACTGCCAGAGGGTTCAGAGGATTTTGCTGTGTATTGCGATGCTTCCTTCACCGGGTTGGGGTGTGTATTGATGCAGAGAGGCAAGGTGATTGCTTATGCCTCGAGACAGCTTAGGACCTATGAGTTGAGTCGGCCTGTGCATGATCTAGAGTTGGACGCCATAGTCTTTGCCTTGAAGATATGGCGGCATTATCTATATGGGACGAGATTTACAGTGTTTACCGACCATAAGAGTTTGCAGTATTTGTTCAGTCAGAAGGAGCTGAACATGAGGCAGAGGCGTAGCATGGAGCTCCTGAAGGATTATGATTATGATATCCAGTACCACCCGGGGAAAGCTAACGTGGTGGCAGACGCTTTGAGCAGGAGATCCTATGAACAGACGGTTGTATCCAGAGCTTCTCGATTAGAGGTCACGTCGACCTTGATTGATGGTCTGCGGTTAGCTCAGGAGGAGGGGTTGAGGGGCGAGAATGTGCAGAGAGAGAGAGATTAGCTGGGCAGCTAGAGTTGTTGAGTAGAGATGATAGAGGTTTGATGACTCTCCGTGGTCGAGTATGGGTCCCCAGAGTAGGTGGTTTGAGACAGCTGATTCTAGACGATTCCCATAAGTCTAGATTGTCGATTCATCCGGGCAGCACGAAGATGTATAGAGACCTGCGAGTTCATTATTGGTGGCCAGGGATGAAGAGGGACGTAGGGAAGTATGTAGAGGCGTGTATGACGTGTCTGAGAGTAAAGAGTGAGCATCAGAAGCCGCATGGCAGACTTCAGCCGTTAGAAATTCCAGAGTGGAAATGGTATGATATCACCATGGACTTCATAGTGAGGCTCCCGCGGACTGTTCGTGGGAATGATATGATTTGGGTTATTGTTGATCGGATTACGAAGAGTGCTCATTTCTTGGCCGTTCGTGGGACTATTACGATGGATCAGTTAGCGCGCCTCTACATTAGTGAGATTGTTGCGAGACATGGAGTTCCGAGATCTATTACGTCTGACCGAGATAGTCGGTTTGTATCGCGATTCTGGCAGAGCTTCCAGAGAGAATTGGGTACCCGAGTTCAGCTGAGTACAGCTTATCATCCGCAGACAGGGGGTCAGACAGAGCGGACTAATCAGACCTTGGAGGATATGCTGCGGGCCTGTGTTATTGATTTCGGGGGTAGTTGGGATTTACATTTACCGCTTGTCGAGTTTGCGTATAATAACAGCTACCATGCATCTATCGGCATGCCTCCGTTTGAGGCTCTTTATGGGCGTAAGTGTTTGACTCCGGTGTGTTGGGGAGAGGTTGGGGAGCGTCCTATCAGCGGGCCAGAGGTTCTTCAAGAGACTAGCGACAAGGTCGCTATGATTCAGCAGCGGATTAGGACAGCTCAGAGTCGCCAGAAGAGTTATGCGGATCGCCGTATGTCCGAGTTAGAGTTTCAGGTCGGAGACTCCGTGATGCTTAAAGTCTCACCCGGGAAGGGGATTATTTGGTTTCGGAGACGAGGTAAGTTGGGACCGCGTTATATTGGGCCGTTTGAGGTTGTTGAGAGGATCGGAGATCAGGCTTATCGTCTGGATTTGCCTCCAGAGCTATCAGGAGTTCATAATGCGTTTCATGTTAGCCATCTCCGTAAGTGTTTAGCCCGTGATGATCAGCGAGTGCCATTGTCAGAGATTGAGGTTGATAATAGGCTGCAGTATGCCGAGCAGCCCGAGGCAGTGACAGATCGGAAGGTGAAGAGGTTGCGTAATAAAGAGGTGACGTTAGTGTTGGTGCAGTGGAAGCACCATAAGGGTACCAGCGCCACATGGGAGCCAGAGTCAGAGATGCGCAGCCGATATCCTCACCTCTTTGCTTCGAGCTAGATTCTGAGGACAGAATCTTCATAAGGAGGGAGGACTTGTAACATCCCGATTTTGAGATAGGTACGTGGAATTATTTCATTGGATTAATTATTTAATTTGGGACCCGGGGATATAAATTTGTATTTTGGGGTATTGGGATCGGATTTTCGAGTATCGGACCGAGTTAAACCCAAAATGTATATATTGTCTTCTCTTTTGACTCCTTAGCTCATTTGATATCCAGAGCTCAAAGGTGTGAGTGTGTGTGTTGTGATTTCAGCAACCAAACCAAATCGTGAAGCTCCAATTTCGTGATTACAGCCTCTCAATTCGTCGCCATCTTCTTGAGTAATTTGGAAGTAAGTTTTGAGCTTGAATTCGCATATTAATTGTTGTGGATTGTGATTATGTAATTGAATTGGGTTTATATATGCTGTTGAGTAAATTCGAGTCCATATTTGTGATTAAAATCGAGCGAAATGATAAATTGGGGGTAATTCCCGAGCTGTGCAGAAAACAGAGCATGAACTGGTTCTGTTCGTCCGTGAGCGCGACCGCGATCCCCTGATCGCGGGCCGCGATGTTCTTGAGATGATCGCAGGCGGTTTAAGCCCGAGCTCGGACCGCGATGTGAGCGCGGCCGGGTTTGAGGTCAGCGCGGCCGCGACCGCGATAGGATCAGTGCGACCGCGATTGGTTGAGTGCGGCCGCGATGCGGCTAGGGTTTCGGGTTGGGTTTCGGGTTCTATGAGTCGTGTATTCGGGTCTTTGGGGTATCGTGAGTTATTGAGAATTGTGTATAGAGTTGTTGGGTCGAGATTGTGATATTGAGTTGTGATATTGTGATTTCAGGGTCTCGTATTGACAGGGTAGGGAAAGGGCAGGGAACCGAGACTTAGTGTAGCTAGCTGAGCAGGTGAGTTTGCATGTTTTTGTTGAGATACCTGTACGATTATTTTACTGATACTTGCATGATCTTTTATTGAGCTTTTTACGAGATATCATGAGTTTTCTTACGAATTTTTATTGAGATATTATCATGCACGTATTATTGTGTTACATTGAGAACTGTGTTTTAAATATGAGATTTGGGACACTTGAGCTATTGAGATACTAAACCGTACGGCTGGGCAGGGGTTGGGTCGCTCCCAATTCCCTTTTGAGTTCCTGATGACTGCTTTGTGCGGTCTAGGGATCTGGTACGTGGGCCTATCCACGCGAGTTGAGCTACCTTGTGGGATCTCATATACTTGTTCAGTAGAGAATGCTGAACGTTTTATTATTGAGTTAATTATTTTCCGAGCTTATTATAATCGTACGCTAACCCTTGCATTCTCACCAGCTTAGGCTGACCGTGTGTGTTGTTGTTGTGTGTATCCCAGGTGACCGGACTGCTAGTAGGCCTGCTGCACCAAAGTAGGTTTACGTTTTCTGTGTTCGAGGAGTTAGCTACCTTCATAGAGGTAGTTATATTTTGGGGATTGTTTTATATACTTCGGATAGGTTGTGTAATATTCAGAGATTTCCGTGACTGTTTCTTATGTAAAATAATGTTTTAAATTATCAGGTTTCTGCGTGTATGTTTGGGAATAGTGTAGAGATTATTATATTATATCTTTGCTGACGTGGTAATTATGTGGCATTGTGGATTAGTTTTAGGGTGTTACATTTAATATACTATTAATTTATTTCTTTTTATAATTAATATAATTTTTATGTAAAATATCTATGTAATACTTGGGTATACAAACATAATACCAATCAATGAGTAAATAATATGTTACGTGTCATACTTTAATTTGATTTGTCATGTGTCACACTCTTCTTTTGTCATTTCATTTACTAAATTTAATTTATATTTTAAAGCAAATCAATTATATCCAGACCGATCTTAATAATTAATTAATTAAAATTAAATAAATTCTATTATTCTTAAAATAATAAAATTATTATATTATACATAGTTATAAGTATTTGGTTTTTAAATTAACCCATGTAATACATGGGTAATAATCTAGTTTTATATAATACAAAGGGTTAAATTTTAAAAGGCTTTTGTATATATTTATTATTCCTTGAATTTTTGAATTTATATATTCGTTAATACTATTTTAATTAATTAATTTTCCAATTTTTAGTGATTATTCCCCATTCCAATGCATCGATCTGGTTCTTCTCATGCCCATCCTATGCTTATCAAAGCCATGTTTCATGATGTGATCTTCAATGTTCTCTATCATTAATTTCTATCTTTTTTTTGGTTATAGTTTATATGTTTTTAATTTAATTATAAGTTATACAAATATTTTTAACAAATCGTCCGTTTATATTCATAATCATATGTGAAAACTACAAAATCAAAAACCATATTCTTATAATAAAAGTTCCAATAGATCGAGTGTAGTCTCTCTGACATACGACTGATAAAAGATATGAAAATTAAACTTATAACTTTTTTTATCTATAAGATAAGATGCATTTGCATGATTTTTTTCTCAAAATTTATTAATCATAAGATCAAAAATCATAACCTACTTCAAATAATCGTTGGAATTAGCTTTTGTTAATGAAAACTAAAATTACAAAAATAATTTTAATTACTTATATTTCTAATCTGATTTATTTATCCATGTACCATTTTATGTCATTTATATATTTTAGCTTCAACTATTTTACTAGACATATCTACTAATAGGAACTTTAACTACAAGCTAATATCTCTATCTAGTTTTACGGAAAAGACCCTAGTTAAGATGCCATGCTCGGTTTTCATAACATTAAAAATGCTAAATTTTTACTTTAAAATGAGATGAAAATTCATTTAGTTAATAGTTTATTTATTTTGACTGTCTAACAACTTAAAATGTCAATTTTAATTGCCAAACAAATATTTGATCATTCATAACTATTTAACTTTATGAACATTTTTTATTAGTAACTAAAGTTTATTTTGTTCATTTTTACTATTAAGCTATCCAAACTTTTCATTATAACCATTAAACTATTTATGATTTAGTGGACATTTTCTAGTTTCTATAGTTGAATCGTTAGAATGGACATTTTTTTAGTAATTAATCAATATGGATAGTTGCTAAAAAATAATTACTAGAAGTATGAAGTGATATAATACTGAAAGATATAAAAATGTTAATTCTATAGAATTTATAGTTATGATTAAGCAATTAATACTTTAATTAATGGTAATAATTAGCTGAAAGTATAGAATTCAACCCGTGGTTTGGGTTTGCCACGGTTACCCAAAAAGGATTAAAAAAAAGGAAGAATAAGTCGATAGAAATAATAATAATAATAATAATAATAATGGGAGTTTGACGAGAAGAAAGGGGTGCACTGCTGGTGCTCGGAGTGTGGTGATAAAAATCAAATCTAATAATCGCCAAGTTGGCCGAATTGAAGCTTTTGTTGGAGTTCCGACACCGACCAAAAGCAGAAAGATTTTTAGTCTTCTTCACAGTCCATGCCGTCAACTTCTTCTCAGATCACCGTCTAAATTTTTCTTTTTTACTTCTCCGGTATCTTTATCGGTGGGTGGGTGGGATGGGAGGCGGACAGAAGACATACACCACTAATCCAGACGATTACAACCTTCTAGAAGAAGTAGGTTATGGCGCCAGCGCCACCGTATACCGAGCGATCTATCTTCCCTCCAATGACGTCGTCGCCGTTAAGTGCTTGGATCTCGATCGCTGCAATAGCAATCTGGTAATTCCATTGCTCACTAATTCTCTTGCTTTGTTGTTTATTTTAATTTTTTTTTTCTATTCTTTTCCTGATGAGTGATTCGCTAAACAACTGAATAGAGGGCAATATTTTTCTTCTTTTTATATTGAATTGAAATTACAAGTGTTTTTTATTCTGATTTGTTATCATGATCGAATGCAAATAGATATTGAATTCTTACAAAGTTAAACATCACCGTATGCCCAAATATAACATTTATTACAAAGTTCAATGCAATCACCTTGAAAAGTCTTAGAATTGGCATCGATCTTGGAGTTGGACCTTGGCCCATTTGACATGGGAAGTCAAAGTGCATCTCTTTCTATAGGAAGGGAGGAAGTCATACTTTTGCATATGATTGAACGGATTTGATTTGCTGTACTGGGAGTAGAATAAAAAAGCAGTAAGATTATTATTACTTTTGATCTGCCTATTTTTATGACCCCTTCATGTAGTGTAAATTAGAGACTTTCCGTTTGAGTTTACTCAGGTGAAGTGGATCAACTACATAAAATTTAGAAACAGGGGTTGTATGTAAGTCACCTTATTTGGCTAAGGTGATTTGAGGATAGACACGATGACTACTTCTTGTTCTCTTTAATGTGGGTTTTTTCTCCTAACCCGGAGGAGTTGTGCTCGACTCGGAAAGTTTGATTACAGTTGTGGGCTGAGCTTAGGTTTTAGTAGTTGTTTCTAGATGTCTTGTCAAGTAATCAATGCCCGGTCAGCAGAGTAATGCTCCGGTTTTTGCTATGATCTCAGATAATGCCTTTTAATTTTTTTTTTTTAATAGAAAGGGGAAACATGGGGTGTGCATTGGACACCCTTGCTAGCCTTCCCATAACCATTATTGGGAAGGTAAATTGCAACGTCCCCATAGCAAGGAATATGGTGTTCAACCTCGAACCTGAGATATTACTTGTGGATTCCCATCTCTTACTGCTAGAGCGAGCAAGCAAGCAAGCAGGGAGCCACAGATTGGTTTTCTCATAGACCAACTCATGTATTGTATTACATGCTTAAATCTGAAGGCATAAAATCAACTGAAGTGGCTTCTATGGCTAAATGGCTAACTAGTCCATTTTCATCATATAGAAATTTATATTGGTTGTCATAGCAAAAAACTAGGATTTATAAAATTTGGCGAAGATAAATTCCATTCGTTTTCCTTAAGTCACAATGGATAAATAAAAACATGTTCTATGATTCACCATTACTCGATCTTTATTCTGATATTGTGTGTATGCTAACTTCTGGAAGCCATCTTTCTAGATAATTGATACACGATTTTGAGATGAGGCATGCTCTTAGCAACTGTGAGATGGATAGAGTATATATTGATGATGTTGATGGTTCGTTTTCAGAATCTGATTCCGCTATTAGGAGTTTGCAAATGCGTTTGAGAGATTGGTTAATTTTAAGTTTTTCTGGGGAGGTTCTTGTGGTGTTCTGTCTCATTATGTCGTGTTTTTGGTGTATGTAGGTGTCAGAGTCTTGCAAATTTTGTTTTTGGGTTGTGTTTGATCTAGTTTTAGGGTGCTGGTTTCCTTGGTTCAGTAGATTGATATAGACTTTTGTTTTTTATGGGTGTTTGGGGTGTGGTTTGTATTTTCTAGCTTCTCACTAGTTTATGCAATGCAATAAACAAGTTTTGCCTTCAAAAAAATTATTACCATTTATAGTTACCGCAAAAAAACAATGATGATGATGCAAAAAGTACTTCATCGGGACATACCTAGGCGTCGACTAATCGGCCGCCTAGGCCAATCTTTACAACATTGAAGTACACAATATGAGTTATCATCAAATTTCATTAGTCTTATTCATGTCATGCCAATCACCATTGTTATCAATTCTTTAAAAAAGGTTATGCTTTATAACTTCAAATTATGCTCGCTTGCCCATTCCATAATGGCTTAACTAAAACACTTATTATTTGCACAACAAATCACTTGCAGTAGAGTAGGCATTCCAAACAAGGATTTAGCCAGAATACTACAAATTCTTACTATTTGAGTTCACTACCCATGAATGGTCAATGCTGGCATTTCTCTTTTATTTCTTTTCCCTTTTTACTCTTTTTATTTACATATACACAATATTACAAACTAATAGTATAAGTATATCTGGATACAAACATTACAATATGAGAGATCTATAGCAAATACAAATGTAGTGGAATTTGCTAGACAAGGCTTTTGGTGTAGTGGTGTAGTTTCTTAGCATGGTTTAATTTGGTCATGAATAACTATCTAAGAACTGGTTGCAGGATGATATTCGAAGGGAGGCTCAAACAATGAGTTTGATTGATCACCCTAATGTGATAAGGGCGTTTTGTTCATTTGTTGTCAACCAAAACCTTTGGGTGGTTATGCCTTTCATGGCTGAAGGTTCTTGTCTACATCTCATGAAAACAGCATATCCAGATGGGTTTGAAGAGTCTGCAATTGCTTCTATTCTGAAGGAGACTCTCAAGGCATTGGAGTATTTGCATCGACATGGACACATCCACCGTGACGTTAAGGCCTGTAGATTCTAAACTCCCATTCTTGATGCATGATCTAACCGTTGTCCTATAATATTCTTAAACAATCTATTCTTTCTTGTATCATTTTGGAGGTGTATGTGAATTTAACATTATGTACTTCTTAAATTATTTTTGGTTCAGGCTGGAAATATACTTCTTGACACTAATGGAGTGATAAAGCTTGGGGACTTTGGTGTCTCAGCTTGTATGTTTGATAGAGGTGATAGACAGCGTTCCAGAAATACTTTTGTCGGAACTCCTTGCTGGTTAGTACATGGTTTAGCAACCTTTTCCTGGTTGTTTTCTTTATAAATTTGTTTTGTTTGTCTTTCACGTCATATGTGACTTACAGACTTTGGTTATAATCCTTCTACAGGATGGCACCAGAAGTGCTGCAGCCTGGGAGTGGATATGATTTCAAGTGAGTTTTTCTCCCTGTCTATGGTAGCAAAGAATCATGATCATAAGTTCATGACTATGGTGGTACTGTAACCAAGAAAACAATGCGATGTACTAGAAAATCAACAAAAGTTACCTTATCTCTTACCTTGTTGATCATTTACAGGGCTGACATTTGGTCATTTGGAATTACTGCATTAGAGTTGGCACATGGTCATGCCCCTTTCTCGAAGTACCCTCCAATGAAGGTGAGTGTCATAGGAACATAATGAATATAAACATGCAGGTGGTTGCTTTTTTTCAACTATTTTTTTTTGTCTCACAGGTCCTCTTGATGACCATTCAAAATGCACCTCCCGGACTTGATTATGATCGGGATAAACGATTTTCTAAGGTATGACACTCTCTTTATATATAGGATTGCGCATGCCTTACATTCGTATGCAGTGTTACCTATCTATATATTGTTGCAAGGCTATGTACATCAAGTGCTAATTCGTTTGTATCTTCTTAGATTGACTAATAAATTCCAGTTGTTCGCATACAGTCTTTCAAAGAAATGGTTGCAATGTGCTTGGTGAAAGATCAAACAAAAAGGCCAAGTGCTGAAAAGTTGTTAAAACATTCATTTTTCAAGCAAGCTAAACCTCCAGAACTGTCTGTGAAGAAACTCTTTGCTGACTTGCCACCACTGTGGAATCGTGTGAAAGCCCTCCAGGTATGATGTCGTGGTGTTTATGGTATTATAGAACTTTTTTCATTGGTCTGTCTCTCTTTTATATGTATTCAAAAATTGATGCAGCTTAAAGATGCTGCCCAGCTTGCTCTAAAGAAGATGCCCTCAGCTGAACAGGAAGCCATATCGCAGGTTTGTGGCATTGACGTGTTTGTTTTATTTTTGCATATATACATATATATATATATATGTATATATATATATATATATATATATATATATATATATATGTATGTATGTATGTATGTATGTATCTAATTCTTTTCCTCCTTTATGGATTATATTCAGAGCGAGTACCAGCGAGGTGTTAGTGCCTGGAACTTTGACATTGAAGATTTGAAATTCAAAGCATCCTTGGTATTCATGCTATTAATCTTGATCCTCCTTCAACAGCATACAATTATACTTCTAGAATTAATATAGCTTTGTATTCTATTTCCACTAGGTGCAAGATGATGACGAAATCCAAGATATTAAGGAAGATGATGTAAATTCAACTTCATTCGTCTATAATGTAAGGATATTTTCTAATCTGTTATCAATCTTCAGAATTTTTAAGCTAGATTTTTGATCCCTATATCTAAACTTTGTCTACATATGCCCTTCAAAATTTTAGAATGTACAGCAAAATAAAATACTTTTTCTGCTGCAGGATGCAACCAATTCAAAGGCTACTAGCAGCAAATATTCCAAGAGCGAGATTGTTTATAGGTCAGTGTTCCGGGAAAATATATATTTGGAAGAAACTTCTATTGGGTTGAACACTTGAACTAGTTAAGTGGCATACACACATATGTATGTATGTATCAAGGGAAATAAAAAGCTAGTCGACTATAATAATAATTAAGGGCTGTTCTTTTCCTATTATGTTTTGTCTGGATAAGTGACATCTAGCTAGAGTATGTACTGTATTAGAGAAGGTCAGTTCTTTACATTTGTTTGTTGATAGAGAGTACCGGCCATTGTACCTGCCTGGAACTGATGTTGAATGAGAAATATGTGTTCAATATCTGGTAGCCTGGTATGAATGTGTATGCTACATGAAAAAGTTATAAAGTTATGAAATACTTAAAAATGTTTGACATTAATTACACCACCACCAAGGCACCTACGATAATAGAAATGAAGGTAAGAAATAGGTACATTATTCTCTCTGCATCAAGTCAAAAGGAAACAGCTAAGTCGATTAAGTAAAAAAGAAACAATACCTGACGGACACATACTTGGATCATTTGATTCTTGGAAGTATTTTTGATACTTGTACTACCGTAAAATGGAACTTTATGTTGGTAATCTTGAATCTTTGAAGTAGATTATGAGATAGCATAAAACCAAATTATAGATGCTTCCTATTTAGGTATGAGCACGGAAACATAGGTTGTTGTTATTATTATTATTATTTTGGGTAAAGAGGACTTTTCCCCGGTTATTTTTCCCTTTGTGGTTGGATGGATAGTGCAAGATATGTTATTGTAGCCACTGACAGCTGTTAACACTCATAGCACATTGTTTGATCTACCCAACCTATCGTTTGCAAGTGCTTTATTTATATATTTGTTAATGATCTTGTTGTTTGTTTGCTTTTGTTAACATTTAGTTTTTAACTACTTTTCCGTAATGTTCTTTCAGTGATGAAATACTCCCATCTGATGGCCCAAGCAAGGGAGGTGCCCAAGAAAGTAATCTGTCAGAACCTGAAAATAAAGGGGACATTGCTCTAGAAAAAATCAGAATAAAGACAGAACAACTGCCATCAACCTCAGATAAAGATGCAGTACAGGCTAAAAGTAGAATCTTAACTGGAAGAAGTCGGCAAACTCAAAGTGGACCTCTTGTGGCTGGTGTGGTCTTAAATCATTCAAAATCTGAAAGAACTCGTAATTTAGAAAGGTTTCACCCTTATCTATTCTTTCTTGTTTCTTATATTCACAGTGCTGTAGTAACACTAAGAGTTTGTGATTACTTCATGGACATTTACATAATTAGGTTGTCATTGTCAGGTGCGAGAATGAAAGCTCACAAGCAGTTGAGAAAATTCATCAAGTAAGGAGGGCTCCCAGCTTTAGTGGTCCACTGAACCTTCCAAACCGAGCTTCAGGAAACAGTTTATCTGCTCCAATAAAACCTTCAGGAGGTGTTCATTCTAACTTTTGGCTAAATACTAATGAAAATGCTTCTTGCTTTGCGAGTATGCAACATCTGCTGGGGCAGTGTTAATAATGTTCTTGCAACATGCTACATTTTGGTGGACAGTAAGATGAGAAGGATTTATTTTGACTTCCACAGGATACAGGGATTCGTTGGATGATAAGTCAAAGGCAAATTTAGTACAAATAAAAGGACGGTTCTCTGTGACATCTGAAGACCTTGATCTTGTAAAGGTATATTGCATTATCATGCTACTGGTCTACTACGTTACAGTTCTAACTCAAATATTTACTTCAGGATATCCCATTATGTACAGTTCCTCGACGGTCGCCCCAGGTAAGAAACCAAAGCTGCATTTATGCGCAAATGATTACTTTGTGTGAGTTTTCATTTAATGCCTTGTTATGTAATTTAGGAGTCATCTCTGAGGAAGTCCGCAAGTGTAGGGGACTGGATACTTGATTCAAAACAGATGGTTTGTAGCCCACAATAGTTTTATTTTTTGGATAATATAATGCCTTCTTGCGATTTTTGGTTCTGAAGTCTTTCTTGGCTATTTTGCAGCCAACACCTAAGGAGATCAATAGTAGTTCTGTACATAGCAATCTAACTGCATCAGTGCTCATGCCCCACCTTCAAAACCTTTTTCAGCAGACATCAGTTCAACAGGTAAAGAAATGTTGCTTGAAAAGAATATTAAATGCAAGTATGAACTTAGTGATTTTCTTACCAAATTTACCACTTATATGTTCAGGATCTTATATTAAACTTGTTGAATAGCTTGCAACCGGCTGATGTAGCAGAGGGTGAGTTAAAATCTTCATTGGATTTTAACGTGATTGTAAAGAAATCTGAACTAACTTGTGTTCTCTGATTTTTTTTCAGCCACTCAAAATGGGAAGTTGCCCCCACTGCCTCGCAGCTCTGAGAATAACGGAGCTGTATGTACATGCATTACTTCTACTCTTTTCTGGTTTATGATTACTTTGTGTTTTTCACATAATCACAGTATATAACTGTCAATCAAGTACTCTCAATGGCAAATCTTTGTTTTCTAATTGTTTCTGAAGCTCTGATTTGACAAATAAGTTCACTGTTACATTATATCGTAACTATTGCTAATGTTCAGGTTGAAGTTTCTGATAGAGAGCGTTTGCTGCTTACCAAGGTTTCTGAGCTACAATCCAGGTTACTGATACAGGACTTTGGTCAAGTAACAGCATATATTTCTTAAATTTTTTTGTTTCTTTTTGGATAGATCTTGGTGTGGTTTCACATTGCACTGTCAGAAGCATACCGATCTTTCTTTGTATTTCCTTCCCTTAACAGGTTAACAATCTTGACTGATGAATTGACTGCGGAAAAGTTAAAATATGCACAGGTGAGTTGGTGTACTTCTTGTACTTTATCTCTTAAATAAAGCTTGGGTTAAACTATAAAATGATATTTTTAAAGCTCCATTTATTCAGTTAGTCGGATCATATTATCAGCCATGAACAGTAAATTGTCTCCACTGCAATTAGATAATCGGTCATTATAAATCAGGATTGACCTGGATGAGTTAAGTATATCATGGGAATTTTAGTTATGTGTTGCATAACCACTTTGTGGAGGGCAAGCCGTTACTTGTTGCTTCTTGTGGAGGTCAATAATCAATATTATAGGAAAAAGGTAAATTACATGTCGTCCCTGTGGTACATTAAGGATATTGTCCCTAAACTTTTTTTTTTTAAACAATTTGTTCCTAATGCACACCACTTTCTTTGGTCCCGGCATCAAATCCATGAAAATGACAATTTTACCCTTCATCTTCTTCATCATTTAAACATTGAATCATATAAAACAAATCAAACCCCCAAAATATTATCCAAAATCAAGGCCTAATTTCTCAACACGTTAAACCTAATTTGTTTTAAAAACACCCAAACCCTAAAAATTGTTTTTTTTTAGAAAATGGATTTCGCAGGCGACATTGTTGGCACAAAATGTTGCTTTTGGCCATTAATCAAATCATGTGGAATCATCGATGTCCCTCAATCTATGCTCAATGGTAGTTTCTTAAGGTTGGCGGGGTTTTCCGAATCCGATCAACAAATGTTATTGGCTTTAGATAACTTGTTTTTCATCTTAATAGGTATTTATATCCCTATTTTTGTCTCGTCAGTTAAAGTAGAAATAAACAATATTTTTGGAACATTTGGAAGTTTAATTATTGAGATATGGGTAGAAAACCTTTCAAACCGTGATCAAATTGGGATCAAGTGCATTTATTTCAATTCTTGGTTCTTCAACTTTGGAAGCAATATTTTTTGATATGGTTGGGTATAGTTTTGGTTAAAATCTGGGTTTTGTCTTCTGTGCCTGTGCTTGGCGCCATGGCACCAAAGAAGACAGGTTCTTGGCTGGGGATATGGTTCGGCGATTGAACGACCATAAGGGTGTGGAATTGAGGTGAAAAAACTGGAGGCTTGAGACATGGAAGACCAGTAGTGTCTTTAGTGCTTGGAATTGTGAATAATGCCAAGTGCAGTGGGTACAAAAGAATACATGACAAAATAGGTTTTAATTTTGGATTTTAACATTGAATTTGGTTATATATTTTAGGGGTTTGACTCATGATTTTGAAAAAAAAAAGGATTATCTTTTAATTTGTTGGGGTTATAATATATTGGATTAAAACTCGGTAGGTTTGATGAGATGTATATGATTTAAATTTATATCGACAAAGAAGAAAAAGGTAAAATTGTCATTTTAATGGACTTGACGACTGAGCCATTATTAACTTGGACTGTCTAGGTAACCAGACTGTATCTGTAACTTTTACTATGCCACGGGGATGAAAATTTGGTAATTTACCCTAGATAGAAACATGGTTTACTGTTCCAAACGTATTGATAACAGTTAACTTGCTGCTTCCAGTTACAACAGCGAGTTGATGCTATTAGCAGCCGGGAGGACAGGCACAAAGGGGAAGCTGATGCTTGATATCATACGAGTGATATAATGCTACTTACTGTATATTCTGGTAAACAAATCCATTCCCATGTGTTTTCAAGTTGCGTTGAAGGGCGTTGTCTAATTTAGCCTAACTACAACAACTCCCTCCTCTATTCTACCCTTTAGTGTTGATTACAAATTGCAAGCAGTGGTGCTTGCAATCAGGAAAGCTTCCTCAGCTATGTAGTAAGCTTCCGTTAAAGAATTCCTGATCTTGAACTGCAAACAAGCAAAAAAAAAAAAAAAAAAACAAGCGGGTAGTAAGAGGAAACCTTTTCTTTGATTCATTTTTCGTAGAAAGAGAAAGAGAGAGAAAGAGTGCAAGCGCGATTTGCTTGATTCTTTGGGCTGAATCTCTTGAAGCTCGACGACATTCCAGTTCCAAATATATATAGTAATATGTATGTTAATGTTGTAGCTCGTCGTCCACGCAACTGTAATTGTCAACAAACTTTTTACATGATAAGATTTTTTTTTGGTTTTGTTGTATGCTGAGATTTTGTGTAAGAAATGTGAATATTACAATAAGGCAAGGCAAGTAAGTAGCACATGTTTATTTTAGGGTTAGGGTTTGGGATATCAGATTCAGCCTGCCCTGCTTTGCATGTGTGGAATAATGTATAAAATGTTGTTGGCACCCAGCCACTCATTATTTAATATTTGTATGACCATGTGACCTGTACAAAAGTTTAAGATTCAGATCTTTTTTATGTTCTTTATTATATATAAAAGTTATTAAAAGCCTTTAAAAAAACAAAAGCAATAAATATTTCAGCATGGTGACAAAGAGGATTATAACAAGTAATATGGTACTACTACTACTTAACTATTTTACATGAATCAATTATCATCAAATGTGGAAAAGGATGTATGTCAGTGTCAGGCAACACATCTCTTATTTTTCAAAGTAAAGTTGTTGCATAAATTTTTTTTTTCTTCTCTTTTTTAAATATAGACAAGTGTTTCTTCCTTTATTTCTCATTTTAGCTTATGTGTACTACGATTCTGTATAATTGCATTCAACTGATTTTATGAGAGTATTAACAGTCCCTTTTATGATTAGATTGAATACATTATTATTACATATGGGTAAACAACAATTAATTAAAGAAAGTATATATAACACATATAAATTAAATAATTAGCCGGAATGAATATATATATATATATATATATATATATATATATATATATATATATATATATATATATATATATATATATATATATATATATATATATATATATGACTAATAAAAAACAAAAGAAAAAGATTAATACATATTATATAAACAAAACACATTCAACATTTGATGTTATACTTTATGTTTTAATTACATATAAGTAAAAATTTCATTGAACAGAAACCCAATTACTCAAAAGAAATGGGTATACCTACCATCTATATGTATAAAATTACAAAATCTTTGTTCATAATAATAATAATAATTTGTTGAGTACGAAGGATAAATAGATATTATATAGTGAGAGAGAGTAGTTGGGTTAGTCGTAAGTCACAAAGGAAGACGTGACTGTGAGTGTGAGGGGTTGAAGAGTGAAGGCGTCACGCTTCCCGAAATGTTCGAGAGTGGAAGGATGTTCACCAACCTTTATTAGAAAGCGCCACCACCCTTTTGCAACTTCCATTTCTGCTCCACCGGCGGCAATGAACTCCCTCTCTCTTGCTCCTGTCTCCTCCGCCTGCAACTCTCCCAAACTCAAACTCAACCCTCTATACAAACTTCCTCATCACCCCTACCCCTATATTAACATCCATCAGGTCCTCTCTCCCTCTCCCTCTCCCTCTCCCTCTCCCTCTCCCTCTTAATTCATTTTTCTTGATGCTTGATTTGAATTCTAATATCCTACTTCTGTCCATGTCTCTTTTGGTTTGTTATTATTATTATTATTTTTTATAGAAGCGGAGAATTAGAAATGGCAGGTGCAGGGCGGAGTTGTCGCACGATGCGCCTTTTGTCGTCGCTATCGGCGCCTGTGTACTCAACTCCTTGGTCTTTCCTCTCCCCGTGGGTCCCCACGACAAAGAAGACGGTGATTCTGTGATCGATTCGGCGGATGCACGATTCGCTGTCATGGGGATCATTAGTTTCATCCCTTATTTCAACTGGATGGTCTCTCTTTACTTGTGTTCAATTTCTTTCATCATCTTAATTTCATTGCACTTGGAAAATATATTTTTTATTTCTCTTGAATGATTGTTTTTTTTAGTGTTCGTTCATTCATTCTTCTGCTTTTATTGTGTAGAGTTGGGTGTTCGCTTGGATGGATACCATGGATAAGCGCTATGCTTTGTATGCCATCGTTTACTTGGCTCCTTACTTGAGGTTTTTCATCTACCTTTTGATTTTCATTAATGTGGGTTTCTACTGCTTCATGTCATTCATAGGTGTTAATCATCTTTCTTTTTATTTATTGTCATTATGTCCGAAAATTTATTAGAATTGGTAGCTATTTGGAAAGTTTATTATTATTTTTTTTTTTCCCTGAACCTGGGATCTGACCTTTTGTCTATTCAGTACATGGCTTGTCATTATGTCTGATAATTAGTTAGAATTGGTAGCCGTTCGGAAAGTTTTTTTTGAACATAGTATCTGATCTTTGGTCCATTAAGTACATGGCGCAAGTCGCTGCCGCCTACATGAATGGTGAACCTCACTCTTATTGAAGATTTAAGTGGCCCACAATACATATTGATGGTTATTGTTAAGATTTGCATGGCCCTATTGATGATTATTATCATCAGTCTAAGCTTGGGATCCTCAAGAAGTTGCAATCTTAATTACGGTCTTCCTCATGGCTGTTCTTAGGCAAACACCAATGAATGGTCTTTTGCTGAATATGTCTATGCTAGAGATTTAGATTATCCATTTATAGGTGTACTGAGTGCATTTTATTCTTATGCTGCCGAAAACGATTTACCTTTTGCTCAATATATGAATATATGATCATCACTTCAATAATGAGAGTTGAAACTAGCGTGTTAACTTTGTATCTAACAATAATGCATGGCGTTATGGACTTATGGGCATGGTGATATTTTCTCTTTAATCCAGTGAGAGGTGAACCTTTGGAGCAACTGGTAAAGTTGCTCACTACCTATCGCAAAAATGCAAGGGTCTGTGTTCGATGATTTCTGCCTCTAACCTTCTGAAAATGAAGGATTGTTGGTATCCTAGTGGCTGGATCACTCGTAATCTTCCTAGGCAGTATTTAATCTCTTGAAGTATGATCTTTCTCAAATGAGAATTGATTGACATGTCTCATACATCAACCTCATAATATGCCTTACTAGGAAATTGAGACAACCGGCAAAATAAAGACAAGGACAGGAAAAAAAAAACACCCAAGTCATATTTCAATTATTTAATGGATTAGATATATTTTTAGGGTTGATGTTTAAGGTGTCTATATCGCTACTCTTCTCAGATAGACTTCGTTAGTCATTCTGCGCATGATTAATTTTGTGTCATGGTTCTTAAATGACTATTCATTTTGATCTCAGGACAAACTTATCCCTGTCACCTGATGAAAGCTGGCTGCCTATTTCTAGCATTGTTCTGTGCATTCTTCATATTCAGGTAAACGGTCGATCTTCCAGGTCGTAGCAACTATAGTCACATCTATCATGACTGGGTTCCTCCACTTCTTTCATATAGAGCTGATAGTTAATATGGTTGGCAGTTAGAAGCAAGCATCAAGAATGGAGATCTTCAGAGCTTCCAATTATTTAACAGAGATTCAAAGAAAGATGCTAGAATCTCAGGACAGGTACCAACAAGTTATTAGCCTATGATTTTTACTTTTTCCCTGAATCTTGGTGATGGTACCAACAACTTTTTGGTTTATTAGGATAGAAGTAAAGATGAACGAAACTTACCTTCTGCAAACGATAGATCAAGAAATAAGATTAGGAACTGGGGAATCCCTAGAAAGCCTGCTCGAGAAGCTGATGATTTGGATGAAGACGGAGAGGAAGGGGAAAAGCACTAGGTGGTAAATTGCCTTTGTATTGTTTGATTGAATTACACAAAATTTATCTAGTGATTTGCCGGTCTTTTATGAGCTGGAGGGAGGCGCTGAATGAGGCAGGAAAAGGAAGCGTTTGAATTTGTGTTATAGGTACCACATAACATTTATCACTAAGAATGAATGTAGTCGATTTGTTTCAAACTTCAATCCAATCACCAAAAGCATTTTAATTGGACATATGAAGAAAGTAGTGTTGTTTTGTTTGTGTTTGAAGCCCTTGTCACTGATCAATCCCAGTACTCACTCAACACAGAAAGGAAGGCTATGGATAAATCTTTGTGTTTCGCTTATTTATTACTATCATATTATTAATTTAGAAATAAGTTTTGATTTGTAAAATCTATCTACATGATCTAACATATAAGTACATAACACAAGGATACGTACTTGGACAATGAATTCTGAAAATAAGTATGCCTTACGAAGGGCAATACAATGGTCCAAAATTTGACCGGACTCGATCGAATCGAGAGCTGAAACCCGGATAAGTCGGACCGGATTGTATTGGTACATGTTTCGTCCAGGTATTTCATGTCTTTTACGATGAAAAAGTGCAAAGTTGTACCGGACTGAAAACTGAAAGTTACTAAAAATTGAAAAGATGTACCGGTTCGGTTTGGACTCAATACAGTTTATCGGTCCTTCGATCCAGTTTCGACGAGTTCTGCACACCCATTTGTTGCCGTCCTCCTCTAATAATTAATAGGTATGGTGCATATGAAAATCACACAAAAGCCAAGCCTTGTTTAGGTTGTCTCGTTAGAAAAATATGACCTGATGTTATTAATCTATTTCATGCAAAAATCAACATGCAATTTGTATTTGTACAAATCAATCAACGTATAAATTAACCCGAGATTGTATTTTACAAGTTAACTAGTTTATTACCCGCGTATTACGCGGATATTTTTATTACATATAAAATATAATAAATAAAAAGATAAATATATAAATATTATTTTTTAAACAAAAGTATATAAGATGATATTATTATTTATTATGACCTATTAATTTTGTATATTTCTAAATATATATGAAGAGTAATTATTTTCTTATATATTTTTTAAACTTTTATTATATTGTCTTATAATTAATAAGTTAGCAGATTATTAGATTTTGTTTGATTTGAATTTAAAAGTGGATTATATTATATTTGGATAGATTTAATTAGTAAGTTAGCAGAGTATTAGATTTTGTTTGATTTGATTTGATTTGAATTTAAAAGTGGATTATATTATATTTGCATAGATTTGATTTAAATTTCTTTATTATTTTTAAAATCTATAAATGCCACGTGTCGATTCATGGTGACGACACGTGACTTCACCAGAAACGAGTATAGTTACTCTTTTAATAGTATAGATAGATTAATGGACATTTAATGATTAAGAAAAGTCAAAAGAATTTAGAAATTTGGAAATAGAGGTTATTTTCAATTACACATTTAAAACTATTGAAATGATACTAGGCTTATCAATTTTGTTTTAGATTTTAGATTTTAGATTTTATTTTATTTTATTTTATTTTTTATTTTTTTTTTTGCTTTGATAATAATAGAAGTAAAACTTCTACAAAAACATTATCATCCGTATGCATTACTCTAATGAATAATATAAATAAAATATATTTTTTGGTAGGAATGATTCTAGATTTAATTTGTGAAAATCATTTATTTAAAGTTATAAAGGTAATTGAGCAAATTCACAATTGCTTTGAAAAAGAAAAGTATGAAATGCTAATGCAAAGATTTCTTCCTATATTTGTTACATAAATTATTTTACTTAAAAAAAGATAATTACAAAAATAACCAAAAAACAACTAATTTATCAAGTTTTACAAAAAAAGTCATATTACCAAAATAACTAACATTTTTGTTACCACGTTTACGTGACGGTCAATTTACGTTACTTGTGTTTTTTTATTATTTTTTTAATGCATTTCATTAAAAAATGTGAATTATCACGTAATTTATGTTACCAAGTGCCATTGTGTTCCTTCTCAAGAATAAATTTAGTGGATAATATATTTTACATTACTATTTATCTTTTGTAACGTAATACATTAAAAATTATTAAAAAGTACATGTCATGTAAATAGTGACCAATATTTTTTTTTGTGTAAAATTTAATAAGTTGGATTATATTTTGATTTTTTTTAATTATCCTAAAAAAAACTTGAAAAAATCAAGTTTTCCCAGAACATTGCAGTATTGTTACGATTGCAAGAAAGAAAAGAATTTATCATCCCTTGCATCAATCTCATCCTCTACTTCTTGATTTCAGAAACCCTAGTAATGGCAGACCAGAGAGACGCCAAGATGAAGCTTATACAGAACCTCGTATGGTATGCCGCCAGCGCTGCTGTTAGCTGCTGGGTCTTGCTCGCAGGCCTTCGTCAATTAGACAACAATCGCGAAGAAAACAAAAGAGCAATTAAGCAACGCAAACAACTTTTCGAGCGTTTAGGTCGTACTGTGATTCACACCACTCCTTACGAGGCAAGTTACTTCTTCCATATTTCTTCTTCTTGTTGTATTTTGTATGAAAAAAAGTTAGATAACTGGATGAATTCCAAGTGGATGGGTTATAGAATAAATGTGGATTACTTAGATTTATGCGTATGTGAAAAACCTGATTTAAGCCCTAAAGTGCTCGGGAAACTGAATTTTACAAAACTTACCAAATGGGGCGAATAATTTCTAACACAGGATATGATAGCTTGTGATGTTGTAAACCCAGACCACATAGATGTGGAGTTTGAATCAATTGGAGGATTGGACAGTACTAAGCAGACATTGTATGAACTGGTGATACTTCCGTTGCGTAGGCCCGAGTTGTTTGCATATGGAAGGCTTCTTGGTCCGCAAAAAGGGGTGTTGCTATATGGACCACCGGGGACGGGGAAGACAATGCTGGCTAAGGCAATTGCAAAAGAATCTGGAGCTGTTTTCATTAATCTTAGGGTGTCCAATTTGATGAGCAAGTGGTTCGGTGATGCTCAGAAACTTGGTAAGGTTATAATTCATATAACATGAGATAATTCCTTTTGATTAATGTATCTATTGACTCAACACTGTCCAATCAGTTTCAGCTGTTTTCAGCCTGGCTTATAAGCTACAGCCTGCAATTATTTTCATTGATGAGGTTGATAGTTTCCTTGGACAGCGTCGTTCCACAGACAATGAAGTTTTAACCAACATGAAAACCGAGTTCATGGCCTTGTGGGATGGGTTCACTACAGATCGTGAGTACTCTTGGAATAATTATTTAGCCTCGTGTGAAAATCTATAAACTCTGCCATTGAAAGATGATACTGTCTAGAGACTTGCAGCATATAATCTATATAATACCTCTGCCTCAATCACAGAAAATGCTCGGGTAATGGTTCTTGCGGCAACCAATCGACCATCAGACCTTGATGAGGCAATACTTAGACGGCTACCCCAGGCTTTTGAAATTGGAAAACCTGGACAGGGTGATAGAGCAAAGATATTGAAAGTGACTCTAAAGGAAGAGCGAGTAGATGAAAATATCGACTTTGATCACATAGCTAGTCTATGTGGCGGTTTCACTGGCTCAGATATTTTTGAGTTTTGCAAGCAAGCTGCTTATTTTCCCCTCAAGGAGCTTTTGCAAGATGAGAAGAATGGAAAACACGCCCTCGTGAGTGCATAATGCTTAACCCTCAAGCTAATTAAGTGTTGTTCTTTTTGTATAAAATCAATCTCTTAAGTGAAAGTGCAATAGGGTAGCCTGTGCTTATCATTCCATTCTATTATTTCAATGAAGCATCTCTGTTTTTTGTGTAGGCACCAAGGCCGTTGTCCCAGAAGGACTTAGAACAAGCTATTGATGCATCAAGAAAAGCAAAGATTCAGACATATGAAGCCGGTGGGTCAACTTTTTGGTCACCACGTCCACATGTTAGACCTGAGGATAATTAGTAGAGCTTCTTCACTTTGGTTCTAAAAATACATTCTTATGCTGATGATTGAAGACTCCTGTCTGGTAACAGTAGAGTATTTTTGTTATTTGTAACCCGGTATGTGATATTCGTACTGCTACATTTTCTTTTTCTCTAAGGATTTAAGGAGATGCCTAACCCCATAGTCATATGTTCATTTCCACACCTTATTCGTTATGCTGCCTAATGATTCTTTTAACACAATTGTTGTATAGAAATTCAAATGTGAGGCAGTTGCTTGTCGATTACAATAGGTATTCTTACTGTACTATTATCCTTAAAGGCCACATAATTGTATTTCTCTACATCAGTGCATATAAAGGTATTTGATCATAGTTTAGTCTCTTCCTATATACGGTCATTTGTCAATGTATATCATAATTCAATGTTGTATCCAAAATCTTTGGGCCTTTGATCGAAATGATGTGTGTTGGCATCATGGCCTTTGTCCTCAGTGGACTTAAAAAAATGTTGATTCATGTTCGCATGAATTGCTAGTCGGTCAAAGGGCATTGGAAAGAATATGGTTTCTGGTACAAGTAGAATTGTTTGTTTACTGTTTAGTCCTTGAAACTGATCTTTCAACTGGAAATGGACTTAATATCCCCATCTTATAGCAGATGTCCAGACCAGCAGCAGCAAAAAGAAAAATCAAAACATTCTCAGAAATTATAACCACACCATTTAAAGCATCTGACAGTAAGCCTCCAGCTTCTTGATCTAAAGATGGCCGTCCGTCCAATGTAGCTAGTCCTGCATCATAAAATTTCAGACCTGAAGCTTTCAAACTTTTTTAATTAAAAAGATGGTTTCCTTTGTATACCTTTGACGATCCCAAAAGCTGCAGAAGTTCCTGTTTTGAGATGGAAATCATCCAAGTCTCTCCGGACAGCATAGCGGAAGGTTCCGCCATACAATGCACATGTACTAATGGTGATTGCGGTCGAGACTGTTAGCTCGTAGTTGCTGGTCACATGAGTTAAGGACATGGGCAAGCTTACCAAGGTCCCGATAATGGCAGAAATTACAGCAGCTTTTACGGATTCTAACTTCTCTTTGTTTTTGTACACCATGGCATCGTGCACAGCTTCCTCCATTGTTGGTCTTTCTTCCAATGGTTTTTTCCGAAGTCGAGCAATCTTCAAAGGAAAAACACACTTCCATTCCATTACCTAGAAGCTAATAATTGTATGGTAAGTAAAGAAGAAACAGACCTCAAAGAGTTTGTTTCCATTTTTATCCAGCTCCGGTTCAACTGTTTGTGTACCTGCTTTCAATCCATTTTCAAGGAGGTTGGAGCTTTCCATATCACCGATATTAGGGCGGTTGCTGCATTTGATGACCAAGGAAGGAAACCGATGTGAAAGCAGTCTGAAAGTTGCATGAGAATGAAATGTAGCAGAAATGAGGGTGTGTGAATGTGTGGTTGCCATGCGTTGTGGATAGCTTCCCCTCACCTTGTTATGTGGGGTATGCAGTTTTTATGGTTTCCTTCTGGGGTTTATTATCTAGAGGTGAGATTTTTTACCCATATTTTTAAAGTCGAATGGGTGTCGTATGGGGACCGACACTGTATCGAACGGTCCTCGATACTAATAATTATGTCCCAAAAAATTTGATAGCATCCAGTTTTGGTACCAGTTCGGTACCGATACATATCAATAAATGTTTTAAATAAGATTCATATGATTAAAACGGTAGATATAGAAGTGGTTGCAACAAGATTCATAACATTCAAAAGGTTTATAACAGTGTTTTTTAACAAGATTCATAGGATTCAACAACATTAATAAGATCCAATAAATTCATAGGTATCTACAAAATTTATATGATCCAACAAGATTTATAGGTTAATAGAAGAGTTGAGTAGTATCTGTAACAAGATTCAAAGTCATTTTATGGTTGTTAACAATGCTTACAACGAATGAAATGTTCACAAAATATCTTTTGTCTACACACTACTAGCAATTCATTCTATTACCCTGATTCACCATTGTTCAAAATATGCAATCATCATATGAATCTTAACGAGCGTTAAGGTCATTTAGTAATCAATTTGAATATTAATATCACGGTTCAAATTAATCGCTCACGATTCACAACTACAACAAATACATTGTTTACTGTAAAAAAAAAAAAATAAGAAGTATTCCATAAAATTTTTTTTTGAATAAACAAACTAACCTATTCTTACGGTCATACTACCATGTATGACTAATTTATCCATTTGCCCCAAGAGAAGACTTCAGAACTTAGGTTTTACCACTTAAATCCAAACTTGCCTTCACAACCTACAATCTCACACTTACATATCCCAATTCTTACCAATTGAGTTAAACCCCACCGATAAGTATTCAATTTAAATGATTCACATTATTTAACCATGTCATTCACGTTATTTAACTATAGATTCACATCATATTCATTTTGTACGTATACAATGGCAATGATTCAGCAACATATGATTCAATGTTTGTACCACAACCGTGGTTCACAAATCAAATCAAAACATCATTTATGCTTCAAGAAATTGATAGTAAAATTTAATATAAAAATAAATCATCGTTTCAGAACTAGTTTTCAAAACAAGATCTTAGCAATAAACATGTTTCACCAACTAAATCTCACTTGGAATTCTAGTAATCTTTTACTTGAATCTTCCATGGATGACCTTTTATAACCCTGAATCATCCTCTCTCGTTGCCGACGACGGTCTGAAACCAAGCTTCCCAATCATGACTCATTCATAGGGTGGAAAACCCAACCTCTTATTTTTAAGGGTTTTCAAACCCCAAAGACAAAAAACTCGTCAATGAAGCCTTCAATGGTGGTTCATGGTGGTCATTTGAAATCAAGAACATTCACAACTACCGGGTTTTTTTAAGGCCGGTGAAGAGAAGGGGACAGAGATTAACGTGATTGTCACCGATTACCCACGACGATTTCATAATGACGGTGGCCTCACGGTGGTCGTGCTCGATCAGATTCTTCACATTGGCGATGTTGACGGTGACTTTACCATGATGGTACTCGACGTTTCTTCATTCGGTGGCTGAACAGTTTCTCCATGGTCGCCGAAATAGAGAAGAATAAAGAAATGAAATTTTCTTCGGACTAAAGAGAGAAAGAGAGTGGTTTTAGGGGTGTAGGTTAAATCACGTTATTTTAGGATGGAGAATTGAAAATTTTCCTTAATTAAATTATATAACCACTTTCTTAAAGCTCTCTTCAATAAGAACACAAGCCAATTAAATATTAATTATATATTACTTTCGTATATAATTAAATTTTATTTAAAACCATGAAAAATATAGTTTTTCACGTATTTTTCCAACAGTTGTCACTTCAATTATTTGTGTTGACAATCATTACGTGTTATCAAGGAAACAATACTTGGTTTTCGATTGGTGATTATACAAACCATATTGGTTTTATAGTTTTAATACATATATTTGCAATAAAGAAAATGACTCAAATAAAAAATGAATTGTAATGTTTTGAGGCAAGTCCTTGTTTTAATAAAGGAAGAATTTCATATATATCCTTATAAACTTTAAATATTACGCATATATTCTTTCAAAATTTTTTATTGCATATATATCATTCTAAATCTTTAAATCTCACGTACATATCCAAATGACTATTTTAAATTTATTTTATCATTTTAAGAAAATATAAAATACCATTTCTTATTTAATTTATTATTGAATTAAATTAGAAATGATATTTCTTTATTTTTTAAATTATTTTTGTTGAGATTTAAGATGATAGTTTAGGTATAAAATTATTTTTAATAATAAAATAAATTTAAAATAGTCATTTGAATATGTACATGAGATTAGATTTAGAAATAAAGTTACATATGAAATTCATCCGATAATATATAAATAGCATATGATATAAAAGGGGTTCTGGATGTGCATTTTTGACTAGTAGGGTAGAATGGCTACTCTTGTTACTTTCTCAGCTGCTGCTGCTGCTTCTTCTTCTTCTCTCCAACCCAAAACCCTCATCCACCGCTTAAATAAACCCAACAACCCACCAATAAATCTACATTTTGGTTTCCCCAATGCAACAACTACATTAACCCATCATCATCTTCTTCCTTCCAATTCCTTTCATTCTCTTTCTCTCAATCACAATCACAATTCCTCCTTCATCAGATCCACCGTCTCCGACACCACCACCGCCCCACAAACCCTCAAATCTCGCCTCTATAATGGCGACACCTTGTACGGTCTTTTTCTACTCTCTTTCTCCCCCACACTCGCTGAGATCGCTGCCCTCTCCGGCTACGACTTCGTTGTCATCGACATGGAACACGGCCCCGGCGGCATCTCCCAAGCTCTCCCGTGCCTCCACGCTCTCGCTGCCGCTCGTACCCCCGCCATCATCCGTATACCCGACTCCGACGCTGCCTGGGCTAAGAAAGCTCTCGATCTCGGACCTCAGGGCATCATGTTTCCCATGATCGAGAACCAGAAGATGGCCAAAAAAGCTGTCTCCTATTGTAAATTCCCACCAAACGGAGTCCGTGGTTCCGCCCATACCGTCGTTCGGGCATCTGATTACGGAATCGACGATGGGTATCTAAGCAATTACGAAGATGAGCTTCTGATTATGTGTCAAGTGGAATCCGAAGAGGGAGTGAAGAAGATCGAGGAGATCGCAGCCGTTGATGGAGTTGACTGCGTGCAAATGGGACCGTTGGATCTGAGCGCAAGCATGGGTTATTTATGGGACCCGGGTAATAAGAAAGTAAAGGAGATGATGACAACGGCGGAGAAGGGAGTGCTGAAGACGACGGCCAAGGGCAAGGGCAAGGGTGGTGCGTATCTTTCTGGTTTCGCAATGCCACACGACAGGCCAGAGGATCTGAGGTCACGTGGGTATCACATGATTTCAGGGGCAGTGGACATAGGGCTGTTCAGGAGTGCGTGTGTGGAAGATGTGAAGAGTTTCAAGATGGAATCAATGGCGTCTGATTCTGATGATGAAAACATCCAAGATGCCAAAGATAGTGATGACAAGTACTGGAGCGAATGAATCAATCATCCATCATGTGTTTCCATTTTCAATTTCCTTTCGTTTCCGTTGACTAGTGAATGTTGTCCATCTATCTTTTGTTTTTCTTTCTTCTAGTCATTAATCAAAGGGGCAATTGTTTGATTCCAAAATCCAAATGTCCAATCACAACTTCTTTCATTAGAAGTTAAATCAATTTGATCTAAAATACCACTAGTTAGCTACATCATTTGTACATGATTTGTTTACTTGTGTGTATTCTGTAATCATGCTGATCCCACAGTGTGGCAAGATACTGAAAAGACATTTAACTTCAGAAGGTTCAAATGCTCTTACAAAGACATGCAAATATCCGAAACAAATGGTTAATTTGTGTTATAGCCTCGATTTTGCTTGCTACTCTAATAACATCGATTTTGCTTGCTACTTTCACACTAATGACATTGACTCGCTTTATATTGTATAAAGTTAGGCAGTGTTTTTACGAGCCTGTCATCTCCACATCAAGATTCATTGGCTTTGATTCGGCTGCATATGTTGGTTCTGGAAACTGGGCAGACATGGGTTTTGGTTCGCCTCCTGTGAATGGACTTCTTGTCTGGGTCTGGACGGCGTCTACTTCCATCGTAGAGACCCTAGGAGGAGACTGCGGCTGCACCTCCACCTCGGGATAAGCAGCCTTGAATCTTGCCCTCAAACCATCATCCACCAGTCGGACTCCATTCAACTGATTACCAAGTGACATCCACCTGAAACATAACCCAAGCGATAATATAATTAAAAATATAAAGAACCACATTATGAATAATCGTATAATCAGTTGACACATGAGGATCACATCTAATTACAAGAACTCAGGAAATCATTTCAGCAAGTTCAGATTTTGGCATATTAGTAGTCGGTCATCAATATCATTAAGGTATAAAAATGCAAGATAATGCTTACCCTGCATGCGTGTTGTGCATCCGAGCAAACAATTCAAGCTTTCTTGTCCGTGGACTGATTCTTTCCAACAAAGGGTACATCTGAGGAAATTTTGCATTAGCAGAATCACAATTTTGCAATGAAATGCAGTAACAAAATCAAGCAAAACAGCACATCTACCTGTGTAAGATATCTGCTATAATAAAGTGAAGAAAAAATGAGCCAACTATAGTCTACATATGGACAGCTATTTTTTACCTCATCTGGCTTACGACTTGTTTCTCGAACCTCTGCAACAATGACGTCTGTATCAATATTCCTGTTTACGATTGGATCTCCTTTAATTCCAACTAGGCAATGTTCCTTGCTATGATTGAGCCAATGGCCAGTCCGTCCCGTTCTTATTATCCGCTGAAGTTGGTTAGTCTTCACCCATATAATTTCCTCAACGCGCTTGTAGCCCCATTGTTCCAAACTACAATAGGTAATTAAGATGTATGTCATCAACATCCATGTGGATCTCTCCATCTCTTAAGTAAACATCACCCCAGCTAATGAAACATTCTTCACTATTTATTGTCTGTGAATATACTTGATACAGTTTTCAATTCTTTAACAATACAATGGTCCTCTGTGACAATCTTATCAACATGATATTATCGTCCAAATGCTTATACAGTAGGATATCATCATTTAGAATTTAAAGATCGATCATTAATAAACGGTACTAAATATCCAAATCATTAAAAACACTTCATAAATCTAAACCGTCCTGGGGCACTATTAGCTAAAAAGTATATGAAGAAACCTGGGATCCAAAGAAATCTAAAGGCATGTAGGAGTTCCATAAGTCACCAAAAGAATCAAAGAAATGCTAAATTCTCACTAACATATTGTAAACCAATTACGGGTGGGGTTGCATACCATTCACGTCCCAGTTCCATTGCACGTCCAGTCACCCACAGGAAGATAAGACCATCAGTCTGCAACGCTTGAATATTCAGATTGCGCATCTCATCATCAGCCATAGTGCCATAAGGTAATTCCATATGGATGTCCCATGGTGGATCAGCCATTATGACTCCATACTGTCCTAAGATATCCATTCTAAAATTGCGAATGTCACAGTTGATCCATTGTGATTCACCGAGCTCTACTTCTGAACAGTACTCAGCACGCTGAGGCTTTAGTGGTTTGGAAGGCGCGGGAACACCCATCATCATATGTGGCACGTCTGGCGTTGAATCAAGCTCATAATGGACATACTTGCAAGTCTGCCATATGCAAACCGGAAAAAAAAAAAAAAAAAAAAAAGGGGGAGACAACTTCAGATTAAAACAAAGTTTAATTAAAAGATCCTTCAAGGTAAAAATCAGATTAGGCAATGATTTCACCTTCATGTGACGACAGGTGTCAAGAAAAGAACAGTCACCAAGGTTCACATCAGTGTGCACAGCAATTATGCGCCGGAAATGAACCTGAAAAATAACGGGCAAACCCAAACTCAGTTAAGCGCATATCTGGAAACTACACATTCAAGCTAACTCATTTGTAAACTGCAACCAACCTTTTCACAAGAGATGAAAGAACCAGATTGACGTCGGCAATCTTCTTTGGTCAAAGCAGTACAATACTCCTTTACTTGGGAACCACCTTTGCTTTTGAACTGAAACAATCATAACCATGTCAAGTCAAACCACATTCAATTGTGAAAAGAGATGAAGATAAGTTGTTAAAAGAACAACCTTTGCAGCAACAGCAGTTTCCTTGGCAGTAGGCCGATGGATGAGATCCAACAACTCCTCTCCGGTTTTTGATTTCTGTAACTCCTTAAAAGACTTCTTATTAAGCAAAGCCTCAAGATCCTTAAGATCATCTTCCTCTGTTCTAGGCGGCTTTCCATTTGAACCACCACCACTGCCATTCATGGGTGAATACATCCCCATTGGGGGCGGTCGGTGCATAGGATTAACACCGATCCCTCGAGGCCTTCCAATCATCCCCATCATACCCATCGGACCCATTGGTGCGCCAAATTGCAATTGCCCAGGGTCCCCTTGACCCACCCAACCACCATCCGCCATTGTTCTAGAGCTTTGCTGAATCGCATTACCACCACTTGAATTATTGGAATTTGATTCATTCTGTTTACTTTCCGGCAACTCTTTAACTAACCTAGTTCTATCAATCCCCTTAACCAAAACCCTAAATTTCCCATTCACTTTGAATTCCTCCAACTGCACGCCACCATTATCCTCCGCCATTGACCTCAAAGCCATCTCCACTGCTAGTATCGGTTCCCCTCCGGCAACCTCCCTCAACGCCGCCTTCTCCGCCGCAGTAACAGACTGAAAACCATCGCTCTCCAACTTACTCAGCACCGACGCGGAATCGACCTCCGTAAACGGAACCCTCTCCAACAAACAAACCGCTACCATGGATCTGACCGTAGACAAGGGCGTAGCCCCACCCACACCTTCATCCACCGTAAAACCATCCGCTGAGGGTTTTGGATGTAAATCATCGGAAAGTTTTGAGATTTTGATAGTAGGAGGAGGCGGCGGTGGTTGAATGCGTCGTTTGGTGTTAGGGTTGGGGCTGGGAAGAGGGTTAGGAAGAGGGGCGAAAGGGCGACCATTGAAAGAGGAAACGACCTTGAGATGGAGATCGAGAGACGAGGTAATGTCTGGAATAACACCATGTTTGAGAGAAGATATGATTTCTAGCTGGGAATTGCGTAGCGTTTCGATACGAGACTCGATTTGCTGGCGAATTTCTTTGATGTTAGCAATTTCGTCTGTGCTTTCTGATTGAGTCTCCATGCTTATTTTGTTCAGTAGGATGAAAACGGGAAGGAAATAATAGACGAAAAGCGTTCTCTTCTTCAGTTCTATCTTTGAATAGTAGTATACCCAACCAAGACTGTTTGTTATTTATGCTCCCTCCCTCACTGAAGAATTTAATTTTTTTTACTTTATAAAAACAGTCTGTGTTAACAAAATAATAATAATAATATATAAATATAACAAAAGATCATTGCTAGTTCAAAAACGACCCCTAAACATCATCAAATTCTAAAAGCTCTAGAAATCCTAATCTAAAAATCTTCATCCAATTCTAGAAATGAAGTTAAAAAAGACCAAATCAAATGTAGATAGTTTCAAAGAACATCACAGGAACATGATCAAAAAGCTCTTGATTAAAATCAAACATGATGGATTATGACTACACATGATTCATAAGTATCCAATTTCAAGGAGTGTGCATTATGTATGTATAAATACCATGAGGTTATCAACACAAGAATACATTTTACAATAGAATATATAAAGTACCCTCACGGTTCTTGAAATCAAAATGTCAAGAAAAAGAGTCGAAGATCAAGGCTCGTCCTTTAAGATTGAACGATCATTGTTTCAAGCTGCTGCGTAACTTGACTTGACTATAAATTCTGCCACTAAGGTTTCAATTGAAGTCAAGAAATCAAATAAAGATGATAAACGTAACCCCCAAATGGGAAAAATCTATAATTTGTCAACCCACTTGAAAACGCACACAAAGTTATGACAATGTTTGCTAATTTTCAGTACATAACCCCAAAACCCACTTGTGACGTAAACAAATTAAACAAAACACCGAGTTCGTAAACTTTTTTACAATGAATTACCATATACAAATCAAAGAGGGAGAAGAGAAATCAAACGAGCAGTAATTTCACATGCAGTGACGACTTCTCAAGTGGTGGGAGGATGAGTATACCAATGATTTGAGAAGAGTGAGCGGTGTTTCGGACGAGTTGTCGTGGACGATTGCGGAGGGTGATGCAACAATGGGATAGTGGACACCGTGAAGACTGGGGGAGCTTGTTGCAGGGCATCATGCTTTTTCTAGGTTATTGATTTTTCATAGTCATATGGGTCAATAAACTAGTGTACATAATATTGTAATAACTGTGACAGATCATTTAGTAATTAGATACCATCTAAACACAAAATGATTTATACATTCCATTAATTAGACTTTGTAAACAAATCATTGAAGTCTTTTAAAATCAACGTACCAAAGGAATGGATAATGTAACCAAATTATATCATTTTTAAACAATTGATTTTGATAGGCATAAAGAAATTTACATGTATGATACAATCCATTTTGATTGAAATTTCAAATTTGTAAAGCAGGACAACCTTCCACAAAAATTCCAGGGGCTGTAGGGCAAGAAGCATAAGGGCAGCCATCAAGATCATTCCCCCACCAGTCCAAACCAATATCCTCTAACCCCAAACAAAGGTACAACAACACCCCCATAAATGCTAACCCCGCGTCCAACGCCCCTGATAGCACATAGTTATGTCGTTGCCACAAATCTGGCCTATATCGAAACATCACAAACCCTGATAAGAACCCCACAAATATCCAAGCCGTGTAGTTCACAGCAGTAGCCGGTGGCATACCGCCCGTTGCGCCAATCAACACAGGCATGTTTATCAGTGTGATCCAGTGTTGACTAGGAAATGCCCTGTGGGCTAACCAAACCAGCACTGGAGCTATGGCTCCGATAAGAAAAGCCCAATTCACCATGCTATATGTTCCTTGGTCACCAAAGATCTTCCGAGGTCCGATCAAACCCCATATCACTGATGCATCATAGAACACATGATCACTTGGACAAGTCCAAACATCGGATGACGAGTCACAAATGTTTGGAATCGTTTCCATTAACCACCATGCAGTGCACAAGTAGACCAAAGCTGCTATCAGGGTTCCTACAATCTGTAAGCAAATAACATGAACCATTAATACTTGGCCAGTCTGGTGTGATTTGAACATTAAATATACAAAATTACCTGTGCCATGAACATAGATCTTGGTGGGATCTTCATGTAGTGTCCCAACTTGAAGTCTTGAAGGAAAGTCACTGCTTGTGTCATGCTAATATAACCATACACCTTGAAGCACATATTAGCAACTGGATATCCCGGATAAATGTACCCGATTATATACTCAGTAATGATGTTCAATCCAGGGGCCTGAAATTGGACATGTAAACGTACGAGTTAAAACGACAAAAAGCAAAATTATTCAAAGGATCAAATAATATGCACTTTACCTGGTTAGTGATGGCAGTGAGAATGCCGATAGGGAGAGTGAAGAAAGTGGCAATGGCACAAGCTAAAATGACACCCCACCAAGGCAACTGGAGTTGCTCATTGTAATATTCACATGCAAATATGGTAAGAGTGATGTTTACAACTAGTATACACCAGAACCACCATTCAGGCACTTGTTTGTACTTGCTCATTAGTTTAGTGTGTATGTCCATTTTCTTCTCTTTAAAACTTGATTTGCTTTGCTCCCATATCTCACTATAGTCCTTACAAAATAAATCAATTAGAACAATCATCCTCGCTTGTTAAGACAATAATATACGGAACAAATACCTAAGACTATAGGAAATAAGACCTTTCAACATGCCACAAGTACTATGTTTCGGGGTTTGAACTTCTTTTACCTTTTCGGGCCAATTGTAGGACTAAAGCATAAAATATATATAAACTCCAGATTGAGGTTGTTGCTTGTTGCCACTTGTCACCAGGCATTTATATGTTTTAGGAGAAACAAGCATTAATGAAGTTGATCTTACCTTCCATGGAAGAGAAAAACATGTACAACCATAGATGAGAGAGCAGCAAACCCAACACCATAAGTCATTGCGAAGAATGTGCTAAGATAGAGAGGCCCTTGTTTATCATAAGCAGCATTATCGAAGTGAAAATTCGAGTCGATGATGGTAGTAATGTTGTACTCTTGACCGGAGGCAGTGAAGAGGCCATCCGAGAAGAAAGGGAAGTTTTTGGCGTTGTAGAGGTTGAGCCAATAAGCAAGGGGAGTCACGACATACATAACAAAAAAGAAACCAGCAGCAACGTTGGCTGTTGCGAACCATGGACTTGCTAATGGGCTACCAAGGTATGCAGAAATACTGGACCAGTCGAGCCCAATGGCACCTATTCCAAGCCCATGTAGCCCAGATCCTATTTGTTGGGCCATGATTGATGAGGGGAAGATCCAGCAAACCCATGAGAGAGAGGTTAACATTTGGAAAAGATAGCCAGGGAAAATGTAGTAGGTAAAGCTACAAATGAACGCGATCAGGAAGAATTGGGTACGTGTCAATCCGCCTTTGGGCCGTTTTTCTTGCTCATGCAAAGCCCTGTTAGATTAAAAAAACAAGTTACTCAAAAAGCGCTTAAAACCAAGAATTCATTATTTATAAGGATCAATTTCAACAAATGATCAAGTCCACAACAATTTTATTAACTACGGTTATATATAGATATGTTATATCCATTTTAAAATAAACTTATTTAAAGAATTTAATAAGGATCATCATTTCATGCTTGCTTACTTATAGGATTTTTAAAAAAAAATAGGAAAAAATAATTAGCAAGTTAACTCAACCCAACTAGTTTGACACTTACACTAGATTTTTTTTTTTTACCTAAAGCCAGTTTGAACTGGTTTCCCAACTCCTCAAATTATAGTCACTCGTTTTACCACGTACCCACATATATATACATGATATTAAGTATGAAGTTCACTTGGGTTTCCGACCCAGGATGATCTTTAGCAGTTGATGGCCGATCATGTTTTGCTAGATGACGTTGTTATGTTTTAGTTTTTGTTAATGAGGCCTTTCTCATTTTGCTCTTCCTCGAAGCATTGGATATGCTATGCCTTTTCCTTGTTGATGTTTTTGTTGGTTTAATGATATTCAGTCTTTTGAAAAAAAATGTATAAAGTTGGAAGTGCCACTAATCATTTGAGAGTAGAAAATAACGAAGGCATATCAATTTTAATTAGCAAAGTATTTATGATAAAACAAATTAATTAAATGATATTAATATCAATAAATTTAATCAGGTACCTTTTAAAAACTAATATTGGATGCATTGTTATAGAAAAATGAAACATGGTATTTTTATAAATAGTTGGCGTAGAAAAATGAGTAGTTGCATTGCATTGCATGCTTTCTGATTAGGATTGAGAGTTGCTGGCTGACATGCAAAATCAAACCAGCATAAAGGACATTTCCTCCTTTTTTGTCCGTTCCATAACTTCTTACTCACACTTGCAACCAGGATGATAAAAAAAAAAAACCGAAACCGATTAAAACGGGGTGACTTTTTTAGAACCCGATTATTTTAAACGAGTATGGAATTTATGATACACATCCTGATACTCCGATTAACCACCCGATAAAAAACGCCGATTATATAAATATCCGCTTACTTAAGTTTTACATTATAATAAGTATTTTATTTATATTTTAGAATATATATGCATCTTATTCTTATGTTTATATCATATAATAATAAATATTTTATTTGTTTGTATACATATGTATAGTTGTTAGTCAAGTTTATAATTATTTTATTTATGATTTTATTCTTTAAACATATGATATTTTTGTTTATATATTTAATAATAAAAATGTAAAACAAACCAAAAATAAACCCATAAATTTATTATAAGCTTTCGTGAAAAAAAAGTCAAAGGAATGGTCAAATTTGGCATGCTATGAGTTTTCTTCGATAAAGGGATAAAAACGAAGTTCATGCATAAACAAAATTTGGTGACTTATACATCATCAATAAAATTGTTCTTACAAAAAATGTCAATAAATGTTTAAATCTACTAACAATAAAAAAAAATTTGATGAAAAAATAAAATTTTAAAATAGTTTTTACTATTATGATTTTATTAAAGAAAAGAGTAATGTGAAACCATTTCCTATATATATGATATGGTTCTTATGATAAATATTTGTAAGAAATAAGAAAAGCAATTCTACCCATAAATTTTTGGGTCATGTTATTTTTTATAATACTTTCTGGTGGGTCCCATATTGATACAACAATTTTTGTTGAATCATGAAATATCAAAGTGGTTAAACAAATTTGTTTTTTGATACAACGATTTTCACATTTCTCACATGTATTTAAATTTTCATTTGATCCCACACACACACAAAAATCTCGAACAACCTCCATGCACAACCACAAATGCATCACAATTTTCGCGTGATGCATAAAATTTCCACGTGATGCATCACGATTTTCTAGCGATGCATTGTGATTTTTCAAGGTTTTTCGATGCATAGAGGTTTTCCATTGAACCCGCCCATATATATATATAGACTAAAGATATATAGGCTTGAGATCCATGGAGTACCATATTAGACAAAGGAATTGGAGTACCATAGTAATGAACATGCTCATTATGATAAAATGTTAAATTTCATGTAAAAGTATAATATTCATATGTTCAAAATTGCATTATAATTAACTAGTTTATATCATTTTTATGTTCATTACGTTAAAAACGTTTATACGTTTAATTTTATACAAATGTGCAATATGCACATATGCATACATATTGCACCTTTGAACATGTGAATATTGTTATTTTGCATGAAATAAAATATTTTATTATCATATATATATATATATATATATATATATATATATATATATATATATATATATATATATATATATATATATATTTGGTGGTTAGAAAATAAAATAATCATTATGATTTACTTAATTACGTAATTGAAGTTGAAGGGTAGCGTTATAAAATGAAATAGCCGATGATCTATTGATGTCAACTTATTGAGGGTCTCTCTCACCTCTTTTTATAATATTTATTTATTTTAAAACAAACAAATGAATAATAGCACAACTTCCTCAACTCTTATTAAATTAATTAAAGCTTAATTACCTGCAATTCAAAAGTAAGCATAAATATTTGTAATTCTTCCCTCCTCTGAAAATATTTTAATTAGTTTACATTTAATATAAACAAACTAACTGTATTTGAGTGTTGTTAAAGTTGCTAAGGAATATAAAATTTGCCTTACTTTAATTATACTCATTCAATGGAATCTAAACATTTGACACGCGAAAGAAAAAAAAAAAAAAACTAAAAAGCATATTTTAATTTTAAATCACATTCAAGTTTATCGATCTATAATAAGTAGGATAACTTGAAATCTTTTTATCGTTTATAACAATATTATTTATTTTTATCATTAATACCATTAAAATTCATGTATTTTACTCTTTGTAACAATTTTCTTTATATTATCAATGATGCTTTCCTAGTTTCTTTTAGCATAATTAAAAGTTTAATACCACCGTATATGACTACACTAAAAAAAGCAAAATCTTGAAAATTATGCTAAAATATCTAAATTAAAAAATTTGGATACGATATGATGTTTGATAAAGAAAAGGAAAAAAATTCAATAGCTATTAATTGAAGTTAATTACCTAAACAAAGAAACTTGGACGAGATTGGATGGCCACCACATTTCAGCTGGCTCCACCAGATACCTTCTGAATATTCCAGCCCAGCCAAATCCTAGCACCTACACACCACAACCACAACCACAACCACAACGCTTCAATTCAATTCAATCGTCGATCCATCATTACACTCCATCAAATGCCCAGATTTCAGTTTATAGATATATAGCTAGATGATGATCGGATCGAATACCTGAGTGGTAAGAACGACGATCAATGACACAAAGAACGTCATATGCTGTTTGTAGAACACCTTCACACCGGTAACCACGTGAATCGCATACACCGTACCAGCTCCCGAATTCGCAAATATCGTGATCAACACATGTTCCTTCACATTGAACGGCCCTGGGTTCAAGCTGAACTCCCAACGCGATCCTTCGAAGAAAACACGGTCTGTGATTCTTGCCGCCATAAGCTGACCCAGCGGAACCACTGCGATCTGAGCGGAGATTGCTGTGATGCTAAGAGGCTCGGTGCGGTACCAGAAGAATTGGTTTAGGAAAGACAAGAGGACGCAGGAAAGCGTTCCAAGGACCCACATTCGGAAGGTCAGAACCGGAAGCGATGCATCGTCGGTGGTAGGTACAGTCAACGCCACCTGCTTGATCGGAGAATTCTCCTCCTCCTCCTCCGTGGGTGATGATGACGGAAGCAACGGATCTCCTTCGTTATACGCAGGTTGTATGAGCGGAGCTCGGATCTCATCGGAGGAGTTTTCTTCCATCTGTATGTGTGGGAGTGCAAGTGTCGTTCAAACTTGAAACTTGGGTTGAGTTTCTCCTTCTCTCTCTCTCTCTCTTTCTTTCTTTCTGGATGCGTAAGAAAGAAAGATATTTTTATGAAAACAGAAAAATTAAAAATGCAAATGAAAGAGGAGAGAAGCGAGGAGGAGACCTTTATGATTTTAAAATTTACACCCAATTAAATTACCACGTGGCCCACGTCAACCAAAAGCGAATAAATATTACCTTTCCATGCAATTGCAAACCACACCACTCACCTACGCATTTCGCAACGATTGTGGAACGTTTTAGGACACTCTGAGTGGTCTGTCACCCATGCCATCCGTTTTTACTCGCACGTTATTTTCATAATCATTTTTAATTTGTCATTCTCTAATAAGTTTTGTGTTATAATTAGACAATAGTGGTTGTTATGATTGCCTTTTTTTTCTTATTTTCTTATTTCATTTTTTAATTGACATAAATCAAAATACATTTAACTTAAAAACTAAAAATTAAAAACATTACGATAACAACATTAAATTTAAATATTAAAATTAAAAAACATTAAAATAAAAGAGGGTGGTAAGGTTCAACATTCACAAGCCGTTGTCGTTGCCAAGGATGATGCGGTTGTTACCAAGAGGCGGGGCGGTGTTTACCGGATAGCAACCTCTTTGCCGAGCGACTCCCTGTGACATTAATAACCGGATTTCAAATTAAAAGAAAAAGTTATGATTGATTTGATGTACATTCTTTTAAAGTGACTTTTTTTAAAAAAAATTTATACTTTTTATAAATTATGATTGGTAAAAAAGGCTTGATGTGAAATTCAAGTGGGGTTGTGGTTAGTAACTAAAGTGGATGCAAATGACAACTCCTTAAAAAATCGCTTAATTAGATTAGAATCTCTTAAAAATTAATTTATAAAACTATCATATATAATTTTCTATCATTTAATGTTAGAATGCATTTCTTCTGTAACACCCATCTTAATTCTTATTACATTTTGACGTCATTATTCCGAAATTCCATGTCATTTATGATTTTATGTGATATTTTGTAAAAACTAAGAAATTTGATTTTTGTCATTTTGACGAGTCAAAATGTGATATACAATTTGGTATGCAAATTTTTTATGACAATATATGCTTTTTTTAGAGGATTTTACAAAAAAGAATCTTCAACGTCCGACACCTTTTGTAAAGTAGGTTTCTAAATATGCATTTTCTAGACTTTAAAAGGTGTAGGAATCAAATGTAACAAAATTCTAAAAGGGTTAACTACATCAAAAGTAATCTATTGTTGTTGTTTTTTCAATTTGGATAACTAACTAATTTTTTTTAAGGTAACATATTTTTCAAATAAGTCAATCAATGTAACATTATTGGATTGAAAGGAGAAAATTACGGACATGACAGTTTCTTTATACAGTCATTAGTTTTTTTAATTTCTAACATTGCTTAACTATTTTCAAATTTGCTCAAAATAGCAAGGTATGATCAAAAGTCATTTTAAATTGCACAAAATAGCACACGTCATATAACTATTAAACTGTCATTTCAGTAAAAAAATGTTGACTGGACAAAAAAACTTTCACGTCAGTAATTTTTACATTTCAATCCAATATAGTTGCATTGATTGACTTGATTTGCAAAGTATGTACCCTTAAGCAACACTAAAACATTTCCTTGATCTAAATTGGTCTCATTCTTGTGTGGGTGTTGAAGGGTGTACACCAGAGAAGTAAGCGATCTTGTTTACTCAATTTCTCTTTGTGGACAAAATGCCAAAATCAAGAGTTGACATCGAATAAATCTTGTTAAAGGTGTGGGTATACACATCCCTCCCAAATTTCATCATTCTGGACATTTCAGCGTCACATCAGTTTTTATTATCTTCACTACTCCATCTTTCTAAGCTGGAAATACTTATATTTTTAATATTTCTATTTTTCTTAAATTTTTATTAAAATTGAAAGGCAAAAAAAAAAAAAGAGGAGTATATTGCCCGGGGGGGGGGGGGGGGGGGGCCAAGCCAGTGACCATTTCGTTGTGACCACTAATGTGGGGCGATGTTCCCACCGGCAGACATCCAATGTGGCAAGGTCGGTAGGCCATCAGCTTCAATGTACTTTATGCTCTAATAGGATCGAACACCTACCTGTAGTTGCATTCCAATATATAAACATAGAATTTACAGTTGGCTCTGCTAAGCTATTCATAGAATTAATTACATATAAGTAACCTATCTGTCTATACTTAACAAACATCATCACGGAGGAAATGTTTTAGTTGGTGGGATTTACATCCTTCGGACAGAGATTTGAGGCTTTTAGACATCATAAATGGGAAAATTTTAGAATCAAACAACACATGGCTTGATGAGACTTTTCATTGGGAGATTTGAGCATGGAGAAATAGGATTTATCATGCCAATAATGGGAGAAAAATCAAAAAAGCCAAAGGTGAAGATATTTTTGTCAAAATTCAAGTGAATGCCCTTCTTAGGATTCCGAATAGATGTAAGAAAATTGATTTCAGACGGGTTTGGGTAACGGGTCAAAACGGGTTCGGGCTGAAACGGGTACGAGTCGAAATGGTTTCGGGTTAAAACGGGTTCGGGTCATAATGGGTTCGGGTCAATACGGGTGCGGATCAATACGGATGGGTTGGCCCTCACTTTATATAAAAGAGTTTATAAGAATTAATAACTTAATTTTTAAAATAGTTATTTAAACAAACTACTTTACATTTTCCATACTACATAAATCCTCAATTTTACTTCAAATTTATAAATTATATTTAAGTAAATAGATAATCTATCGTGCATAAATTTTAAGATAAGCTTTCCATTTTTTTACTTTTTAATTACTCTAATATATTTTTAACATTTTAATTATTTATTAATACAATAATTTATTCACACTATTTAATAGGGGTGAGCTCGGTACCGTACCATACCGAACCGGTACCGATCCCGAAAATACCGAAACTGAATTATTAGTTTTGAAAGAACCGAATACCAAACCGTATAATTTTATATGGTGCCGAATTAATATATTCGGTTCGGTATTCGGTTTTTAAATTAACTAAAAGTCGGTATTCGGTTTTTAAATTAGCTAAAATTCGGTATTCGGGACCGAATCGGCACCATATAAAATTATACGGTTCGGTATTCGGTTCTTTCAAAACTAATAATTCGGTTTCGGTATTTTCGGGATCGGTACCGGTTCGGTACGGTACGGTACGGTACCGAGTTCGCCCCTACTTTGAACCACTTTGTCATCATTTTACTTTTCATAGCATCTGTTTGTTTTTTTCCTTCTAAATTTCTTTTAGTTTATAATCAGTTTTCTTTTATTTGTTTTGGGTTCAAAATCATCTTCTTGGTTTGGTTTATCAGCTATTTGTGTTTAAAATCAATTTCAAAATCATATTCTCTTTCTAATTTTTGGTTTTGCTTCACTCTACTTGATTTTTTTTTTGTTTTTAATGGTTGACGGTGAACGACGATCGTGTACGGTGAATCGGTGAATGCACGGTGACCCATTGAGGATGAACGGTGGTTGGTATATGGTGTTGGTGTCGGCCGACGGTGGTTGATGGGTGGTGTAGTGACTTAGTGAGTGATGAGGGAGGGCATTTGATCATGTGTGTGTAGAATTGTTTTGCAAACAAATTTTGATGCATGGAGTTTGGAATGTTAGTGACGAATTGTTTTGCAAACCACTTTGACCCGCAGCTAGTTTCTAAATTGGCCCATATTGACCCGCAATCTGATATAGAATATCGACCCGCAACATGTTTTTGAAGTCGCCCATGTTAACATGCAAGCCTGAAAAAATAGCCTAAATGCACCCATTTCTTAGAGTTTGGGTTGTGATTGCCAGGTCTAGTTTGTATTGTTGGTCTCTTCCTTGGAGATTTTTTTTTGTTTGTCTTCTTGTATGTAGGCTTTTTGTTGGTGTCTTGGTATATTTATAAACGTCTCTTTGCTTGTCAAAAAAATGTTGCAAAATTCAAGCAATTGATGTATGAAATCAAGTTGCATGAAAGTTTAGGAGTCAAATTGGTATAAATACAATCAATGTAAGTGTTGTTGCTTGATTCCGTCCAATTTTGGTAAGTTAAAATAGCAAAATTTTAAACGAAAATTGAAATTAAATCCCGGTCTTGAGGTTTATCCTGAGCAAAGGATCATAAGTGGCACAATTAGAACTATTCATACTTGACCTTTCGGCTTAATGACTTAAGCTTGACTCTTTGACGGCTTGGAACTTGAAATGACTTGATGAATGCTATTGGGGATTATGATTTGAGCATTGGTTTGCTGAGACCAAACACAATTGTGGGCATGGATTAATGCTATTGCATATATTGGTCTTGAAAATGATTTAATGACTTGAGATTTGACATAAAAGACTTGATTTGATATTCTTGACAAAAATATGTCCATTTTTATGTCATGACTATGAATCCTTTGTCATAATGCTTCATATTATTGTATTGACCACATCCCATCATTATAAATAGTAAACATTTATATTAGTGAAACCTTTAAAAGCAAACCACTAGTTTACTTCATCCCTATGTACCCTGATACCCCATTGTAACGTGCAAAACTCAAAACTTTTCTAAGGTTTTAATTAAGGAGTTCAGAAAAATTCTAAATCGAAAAATCAAAAAACCGTTTCGATCAAGGTTAATTGAATTGGTTTTATTTATAAATTTCAGCTTGGTTAACTGGATCAGAAAATACATTCGGTTACAATTCATGTATTTAGTGACAGACGGTTAACTGAAAAGAAAAAAAATTATTGTCACAAAATTTAGTTTTTAGTTCTATCAATATTTATATTTATTCCAACAATAATATATAATTTTTACTCACTAATTTACCTATACCTTATTTATAATCAAAACAGTTAAAATTATATGTTTACATTTAAAATTTGATAAAAACACAAAACATTCTTATTTATTTTTATTAAATTTTAGAAATAATATTCAATCTTTTTAATGATATATTATAATACAATTATAATTTATTTCATAATTTCTTATCTTGAACTTTTGAAAAATAGATAAACGTTAATTGTTGAACTTTTTTAATTAAAATTTTAATTTATTAATTAGAAAATGGTGAAACTAATTAAGCGAACTGAAAAACTCTAGTTTAATTAATTACCGGTAATTTCAGTTTAGGTTAAAATTTACTAAATCCCCGAGCCAATATGTATGATTTTCGAAACTTAAATTAATCGAACTGTACAAATACTTTTATATATAAGTATATATGATTATATATTTATTATTTTATGATTTGTCAATCATATATGTACAAGTATATGAATTATATTTATTATTTTATAAGTATTGACAACATTGTTGAAAGCTTGACGACGAGTAAAATTTCTATTTTCTAATATATGTGTTTTAGATATTTATTTAATTTTAAGTATTTGATGTTTATATTTTATGACAATTAAACTTGTACACATACATGCATATACACATTTGTATGTATATTACTTAATAAGCAACATTATAATCAACATTGTTTAGCCCATGAACTCATGAAGAAAATGAAAGACAATAAACATAAAGACATTAAAAGATGGAGTTTCTAACATATAAATGGTAGTAAAATATTAAAAGATGGTTGCTAATTCCCATCATTCATAAGTACTCGCGCTAATTTTAAAAAAAAAATAAAAAAACCGAGAACCGCAAATAAAACCGAAAAAATCAAACAGCAAAGAAAACCGAGAAAATCAAACCGCAAAAAAACGGCACAAACTCGGTTTTTCATTTTTAAAAAAGAAAGCACTTTTGGTTTTTAGTTCTTAAAAACCACTTTCGGTTTCGATTTTATACAAAAATCGCACCAATCCGCAGCATGCACAGCCCTAGTCATAATGAAGAGAGAAAGAGAGGAGAAAGATGGCAACCGATGGTGAGGCTTCAGATTGGCACCGTCAAGAGATATTATGGTTAGAGATCAAACTCTAATACCATATTGGAAATATATTTTCCCTCTTGAATATATCTATCATTTGCATTCAATTCTTTATATAGACAAAATACAAAGAGTATAAGAAAATCAAATCAATTAAACAAAAGAAAACTAGATCAGCTAATTATAAAAACCAAATCAACTAAACTAAACATGATATATTGTCCATCAATAGTATTGTTGTTTGGAGATAATGTAATTCGACAACTGGATGTAAGCCTATTATAAATACAAGTATATATTGCGGACGATATTTAAAACATGAATTTGATAATGACCGTCAAATCTTCACAGATTCATTATATATTGTTGGCGACACTTAAAGCCATTGATAAAGATGGATTTAGATTATTACAAATTTACCCTTACAAGTTTAATTTTAAAAAAATATGAAATGATAGGGCTCGAACAGCATGCCCTCATATTTGAAGAGAGAAAGAGAGGAGAAAGATGGCAACCGATGGTGAGGCTTCAGATTGGCACCGTCAAGAGATATTATGGTTAGAGATCAAACTCTAATACCATATTGGAAATATATTTTCCCTCTTGAATATATCTATCATTTGCATTCAATTCTTTATATAGACAAAATACAAAGAGTATAAGAAAATCAAATCAATTAAACAAAAGAAAACTAGATCAGCTAATTATAAAAACCAAATCAACTAAACTAAACATGATATATTGTCCATCAATAGTATTGTTGTTTGGAGATAATGTAATTCGACAACTGGATGTAAGCCTATTATAAATACAAGTTATATTGCGGACGATATTTAAAACATGAATTTGATAATGACCGTCAAATCTTCACAGATTCATTATATATTGTTGGCGACACTTAAAGCCATAGATAAAGATGGATTTAGATTATTACAAATTTACCCTTACAAGTTTAATTTTAAAAAAATATGAAATGATAGGGCTCGAACAGCATGCCCTCATAGCTTTAACAAAATTTTATTACCACCAAATTTATATGGTTGATTTAAATATTTACAAGTTTTTTAATTATCTGATTTTTATACCGTATCTATTTAACAATATGTTGTTTTTCAATAAAGAAAAAAAAAGTAAATAGGAATTTTTAAGTACACTCATTAAATACATATAAATTTGAAGTGGCTTCCAATTGACCAAGTGGACGAGCCATAGTCTTATTTCTAGCGTAGCGTGTATTATTAGGTAACTAATTCGATATCTTTTATGGCAACATTCATGCTAATTATACTTTCAAAATTAAACATGTAGTTAATTTGTATTGGTAATTAGAAGCATACATTAATATGTCGAAAAACAATTTTTTTGTTTAACATATCCATAATAAATATACTAATATATAAATAAATGTATCGTGACATGTTTAAGTGTTCCATGGTCAAAGTTATAGCAATAAGAAGAATGTTTAAGGAAACTATTGTCAAAGTTGTAGCCACTTAAAAAAAGGGGAAGTATTGAAAGGTGTCAATCACCAGACAAGGATCATTTCTTGAATCTAAATATGATTTCTGAGCTGTTGTCAGGATGAGGCTTTTGTTATCAATATCAATTTAGTAATAAGACATGTTTAACTCGCATGTCTAAATATATGAACTCACTCAATTACTGATATAGAATTTTTACAACAAACTGATATACTATTGAGATCAAAATAAGATGTTCACCGGAAACATTAATGAACAGACGTCTTTTTATAAATTGACAATTTTGAATCGTCATATTTTGTATTTAAACGAATAACTGGATCTATTTCAAGTGTTCATCATTAATCGCATAGAAATTATTGATTTAAAAAACTATTTTTCAAATTTTCCTAAACATGGTTTTCCAATCATATAAGCCTCATTAACAATACATACATTGATATATATTTAAAATTTGTTCTTATCCATTTATTTTCTTTTTTTCTTTTTTTCTTTTTTGTTTTTTAGTGCCAACCAAATTACACAAATGCATGATAAATACCAAATTATAAATATATGGGATTTTTTATTATTTTAATAATAATTTTGAAAGAAAAGAAGATATTGAAAGCTTCATGAGAAATGAATGAATGACTATGCATGTAAGGAAACATGTGCTCAACTCTCGTGGTAGACAACTGTTTTCTATTTTGTTGTTTTCTATTTTTTTTCTTTTACATCCTTTTATACTTATATAACTAGTTTATTGACCCATGTAAAAACATGAATATGTTTAATAAAATAATTATATTTTATAAATTTTATAAATTTAAAATATTATTATAAAAATTTTAAATGTGGATATTAAATTGACAAAAAAAGTTATATAAAATATGAAATTAATTTATTATATTCTAATTATAATAAATAAATGGTAAATATAAAAACATGTTTAATTGGGGTTAATTAACATATTAAAGAAATTATTGAATTAAGCTATATAAAATAGGTAAAATAAAATGATGAAGTCATTTAATTAGATTAACTTTCATTAATAGGAGTTAATTAAATAGTAATTAATTGTAGTTTTTAAAATTTTATAAGTTACAAGAGTAAATTGGAAGAATTAAATTAGGAGATTTAGGCGGGAAAACAAAAAATTTGTTAGATGATGTGATGACATGTAGCATCAAATGTTCTCATTTATTAATATATAAAGATTAAAGTTAATAAATTTAATCTTTTTAGTCCTTTCATATTATTATTATATTTTAAAACTTATTAAAAAAGTATATCAAAATTAAAATATTATATATATCGGCGTAAACATGACTTGAAGTCATTTTATAGATGTTTGTTCTCATTTATTAGATGTTTGTTTAGAAGATAAATACGATTTAAACTTGACGTCCTTGATACAAAGGTTGTCAAAATCGAGATCTTATTTGAGATCAATTTTATCTTCTTAAGATCAAGATTTAGATAAAAAGTATATTCTAAGGTGGTGTTTGGATTGCATGAATTTAAAATGATAGATTTTGAAATATGTAGGGGTATAGATGGATTATGAAAGGTGGAGAAGTGAGGAATATAAAATCCTAAATGAACTAAATCTTTTCTTTTAATATTGTATCCAAACATGATGATGAAGAATTTCTAAACCCAAATCCTAAATGAGTTGTTTAAATCCTTCAAACCAAACGCCACCTAAGATGTCATCAGATTTAGGACCAGTTTGAAAGTACGTTACAAAGTTGATTTTTAAGAATATTTAGTTGTAAAAAATGATGTTAGTTTTAATTGTTAAAATTTGGATTTTATTTTACATTCTATGATAATTTGCATTTTCTATATTAATTTTTTAATACATGGTTAATGAATTAGTTAATTTAAAAGTGAATTTATCGAAGGATGACAATTGTAACATGTGAGTCTGAGAATGTAGAGTTGTAGCATACTACTACTAGATTGATTATGTTACTACTCACTCAGAAAGAAAAAACACAAGAACAAGTCTATTAACATATTACAAGCCTAAGCAAAAGAGTATTACCCCAACTACAAATTAATAATTAATATTCTTAAAGAAGTTAAAAGTGTAACATTTTTATTCTTTCCTGAGACCTAGCTCATGCTTGCTTGCTTATTTTGAGAGGAAAAATGAATAATTAAAATGTGCAACTCGATCGATCTCCTATGCTATATATGCATGTTCGTTCTCTCTATTCTGCTGCAATAAATATATATAAATTGAACATGGATGGTTGGTTGGTTATTATATTAATTTGAGATTGTTAATACCGACTATAGGAAATAATAACTAGCTTCGTTAGATCTAGTCAAAATGGTGTCGTGGTGTAGTTGGTTATCACGTCAGTCTAACACACTGAAGGTCTCCGGTTCGAACCCGGGCGACGCCAGTTTTATGTTTTCATTTACATTCTCTCTTTTAGCTCTCTTCATACAAGTTTTGGCACAAACATTCAATTAGTAGAGAATAATTCCAAAAAATGATGCATTTTTGGCCAAAACATTTTACAAGAATTTGTTGAAATGCTATCTTAGTTTAGCATGATAAATAAAAACTATGAGATATCCACACTTGCACAATAATAACAAAGATTGAGTTGAAAGAGTTTCAAGTCCTTAGCTCCACGAAAAGACTGGCTTGAGGGTATAATCCAAGTTCTTCAAGTGTCGAAGACAGGTCATCTTCTCCATAAAGAACCCGAGGGAAGAAGGTGACAAGAGTGTAACTCCCGACTTCTAAGCAGCCCGAAGAATCGACAAAGTCATATAGAGATTGTAGTGTAGTAGTACAATGGAACCTCCTTCCTTTCCGCTCTCCACTTGGTAATCTCACCAACACCTTCAAATATGAAACTCGATCATCTTCAGTTCAGGATTCAATTTAAACATTTACAACAAAGAGAAAGAGAGAAACAATCAATCTTTTCACCTTTTCATTACACAAACTATAGGTATTTTCAAAAAAAAGATCTTTTAAAGAAACTGTTTCACCTATTCATTTAGCAAACAAGTCCCTCTTCTTTCTTTCTTTTTTTTTTCTAGGTATCCAGAAAGATATGGTTTTTTCTCACTTTGCTCTCTCCACATTGTGATTAAACCTTTATAATCTTCTCATTGTTTTACCAATCGCACTTTAGTACATGAACACTTTGCGACACAATGCATGTGTGTTGTTTGTGCGTTTTCGATTTTGGGTGTTCATGTCTGCTAATGATCAGTAGGAAACTAGATGTGGGTTGTTAATTATTGCACCTGAGTAACATCAGGTCCTTTATCAGGTTCAGGCCCCAACAATGAAGCTTTCTCCTTGCACGATTTAGCTAATGCAGCTTCATTCTCGGCTTCAGCACCATCCTTCTCTAGTTGGTTTTTATCTTTCTTGATCCTCTGGCGTTCCTTAGCCTGAAATGGCACATACATTTCATTCACCACTTAATACGTGACTTTGAAGCCGCATTAATGTTAGATCACAACATACTTGATCGGGTTCAAATGCAGCATCTTCTTCCTTGTGTGTGTTGTTTCGATGTTCATTGGAATCAAGTCTCGCTGCAACGAGGGCGGGTGCACTTTCTTCAACAACACTCTGCAACTCTCTAAGCATTTCTTCAGGTGATGAAGGCCCCTCAAACTACACTCACATACCAATTAAAACCATAATCATACAAAAAAAAGTGGTCCTCAATTAAGGTAAAGTAATTAGACCATTGGATTGGATTCAATAGGTACCTGCCGGAGCAAAGAAATACTCTGTCCGGCGGCGGCCATGATAACCGCCCAGAAAGGAAACTTAGAAGCCTTCAAGCTTTTACTCATTTTCATCCCTTCATTTGCGGTAATACTATCAGCCCATGGAACAAAATTCTCATTTACAAAAGCGGATAAAGCCTCCGAACACAGAGTGTCTTTACAGAAGGAGGGGGTATCAGGATGTTCCGGCGAGTGTAAGTAGACAAACAACAGCTTAAACTCACGCCTGGAACGCTGTATTGCCTCGGTAAAACCCTCGGGAACAAAATTGGGATGCGTTTTACCATACCGACTCTCAAATTGGGACAAGAAATCAATGGCTTCCGACGCTGACACAGATACTGAAAGGGGAGGAATGGATCGTGATTGTTGATTACCCCCAGAAGTAAGCAATCCGATGATGGTTAAAGAATAAGATAGAACAAGACCAGCCACCCAAAAACCTAGTCCGATAGATCCAGTAAGTAACCCTATACTAGCATTAATTATGGAAATCGGAAGCATGAACAGCTTCAATGCCAAACCTAGCAGAGCTGCACTTTGAAGTCTTCCATTGGAGGGATTTTTATCTTTGGGAGTTGATGATTTTGGTTGAAAGCGATCGGATGCATCACCACTCATCATGATGGTGGATATCTACAGATAGTCTGGATATTGTAAGTTAACAGTTATCAAGAGTGATCGATGATCACATTTAGGGTTGTTGGGAAATGTATAATAAATTTTTATTTATGAAATTGAGTCGGTGGGTGATGAATTTTTGTGGCCATGAAATTGTGTAAAGGTAGGAGGGATTATTGAATTTGAAGACTATGCTTTTCGCCAACTCCACGTGTTTTTTGTATTTTGTAACATGATTGAATCTTAAAACCATCATCATACTTCTAACATCTTCACACACTCCCTCGATCCACCAAAAAATTTAAATACGTGTGAGAAAAAAAATCATATATCTATTACATTAAGAGGGTGTTTGGATTTGCGTTTGAAAAAAGTACTGTAGCGTTTTGGAAACTAATAATCAGATAATAGCTGTAACAAAAAAGTGTTGCAGGAAATGTAGTGTTTGGTTTAACTTCTGCTGTTTGCTATCATAATTATCAAATAATCAGTTTTTAAAGTGTTTGGATTTGCGTTTTTACTTGTAAAATGACCAAATAATCACTTATGAAGCAAATAAGCTACAATTTTTAGCTTATCAAAAAGTGTGGTAAGATTAACGTTAAACGCAAATAATCACTTATTAACGTATGCAATTCAAACACTTTAAACTAATTATTTGCGTTATTGTAACGTAATAAGCTGATAATCTGGTTCATAACGCAAAACCAAACACCCTCTAAAAGAGTAACTACGTGTTGGTTGATGATTAAATAGAGAGTCATTTGGGTTAACGGGATATGATATGTGTATCCTACACTTTCCTATGTATAATCTTTTTTACCGATTAAATGCTAGAATCGAGAATGAACAAAAAGTTTGTTACTTTGTTTGTGACAAAATTTACGAAATTTCTATAATAAGAAAAAAAAAAAAAGAAAACTTACTTGCTGTTTTAAGCAATTCTTTTTTTCTTCCAATTTCGTTCTTTGTTCCTAGTGGTTGTGACTAGAGTTGGTGGTTGTAGGAATGTTCATAAAAATCCGAATCCAAGTATCTGAAATAAAAATCTGATCCGAAACTATCCGAAATTTCGAATTCGGATAGTAAAATTCCAGATTTTCGGATATTCGGATAATCCGATATCCGAAAATCCAAAAAAAAAATATTTTATTTAGATTTTTTTTAATATCTTAGTATTGATTGTTTTTATATTTTTGAGTTTTATCTTGATATTATTGATTTATTAACTAATATTTTATATATTTTAGTTTTTTATTTTTTTTAGTCGTTTTGAGTAAAATAATTCTGAATACATTTAGTTTGTGATATATTTATCTTTAATATGTATTTGGATATATGAATTTGTATTTTAGATATTTAAATATTAGATATACTTTTTTAAAAAATAAATTAAAAAACATGAATTTTCAGATATTCGGATAATCCGATATCAATTTCAGATTCCGATAGCAAAATTCACTATCCGAAATTTTAGATATCCGGTTTTGAACACCCAAGGTTGTAGCTACTGCTGGTGGTGGTTATGAAACTCTAACATTTAAATTTACAATCATTAATAATTAACTACAAATTCATAAATTAGAAGATCATAATCATGGATAATTTTGTTAAACTAATAATTAATTAATTTAATATTAAAGAAAAATGTTATTGTGAAAAAGGTAAGATGGTCTTTTCTTAAAAGTTAAGAAATGGGTTGTTATGTTTAAAAGAGGAATGACCCAATGCGAAAACAAGCAGTAATAGCAAGGACTATTGGTGTAATAAATGAAGTTCAGAGACGAAATCCATAATTTTAAGAAAACCACATGGACCATTTATGTAATTTACTCTTCTAAAAATTAAGGTAATAGGATCTTTTAAAGTAAATACGAGAGAGAAATATAATAATAAATAAAGATGATAACTTTAAGATAATTTTTTTAATCGTTTTCAATCTTAACCTAGGGCCATGTTAAGTATTTATGTTTTTGTAAACCTATCAATACTAACATTAACTAACAATAATATAAATTTTTAATTCAAAGGGTGAAGACACATGGCTTCACAAGAAATGAATATATGTATTTTTTTTAATAGTATTTATCGTAGATTCTGTTTCTAACTTTTTCATCTTTAAGACTTTTAAAAATCAGTTTTATCAAATAGAAAACAGTTAATTGGTTAACAACCAAATCAAAGAATCGCTTAAAAAGAACTGCTATAGGTTGATTAGGTTTAAGAAATACAAACTCTTATCGATGTGATTAATCCCTCGAAACACAATTTTGGTTCAGTTAACCATCCACATCAAGACTCCATACCTTATGTTATAGGTACGCTCGTGTATGGTTTTGTATGTTTGTGCACATATAAATACATACGTGAAGCCATTTTATATATAAGTACATTTCGTCATTTACACTGTTTTTTATAATGTTCATGAATTTATTATATATTACCTAAGCTAGCTAGCCGTGCTAAGTATAGCTATCAGGATCGCTCCATCGTTGATCTGAGCCATACATGATCAATCAGTTGTCTGTACGATGCCTACAGGGTGCATCAGTATCCCAACATCATTGAAATGTTGAACCATGCAACCAAAGAGGCTATTTTTATGCTATCACATCTTTTACCTCTATTGGAAAACAAGGCATGTACACTGAAGTTGATCAATTATATGTATTTAGACCTGTTGAAGGGCTATCACATTTTCTTCATTGGAAACAATCTTGGTGGTGTTTGGATTATGTTTTGGTTTTATTTCATCTTCTGGTTGCTTGAACTGAGCCGCATTTGCTAACTCCTCAACCGCTTTCACCATGTTTTCTTCTATCCTTGAAGCGGTTTCAATCAGTAAAGACGCAAAACTCACAAGTGGGATCATGTCCATCAAGGGCATTACGGTGATTGAACTTGGAGCCAGCTCCTTTTTCTCGAGTGTTTGTGTCCTTTTGGACTGTTCTTGTTCTTCCTTGTCATGTGTTTCGATCAGCAAATCTGAAAGGGATTTTAAGTCGTTTTGAAGTTCTTTTACCGCATTCTTCATTTCTTCAACTGCCATATCTATTTTTGCTGATCTTGTCATTGTACGTACCATTGTTGCCAGCTCTCTTATAACATCTGATGAGCTTGAGCTTAGGTTTGTGCATGCTGAATTGAGATGGGTTTTTAATGATTCTGGAACCTGTTTTTGCAGCCATTGAAGCTTGTTATTAGATTATGCATTCGTGTATTAATTGTAAAGAAAAAGCAATGATTTTTTTAATGAAGCGGAAAATTGGTGTTCACCTGATTCTTTGAATCCAAGCAACTAGTGAGCGTTTCAATGCGATATGCACAACTACGTGATGATACACCTATTTTGAGGTAATTCTTCCATGGATGCCGGAAATTGAACTTTCCATGTGAAGGCTCCCATCTAGCAAAATTTGCCTATATATCCAAACATACCGAATGTTATAATAAATATAAAGTCCTACGTACCCTTGAACTTAGTCTACTCACTATCTCAATATGAAGACTCAGTGCCCTTTACATACCATGGATTCCTCTGAGGCTTTTGAATTGAGCACACATTTATAACCTTGTAATGTTTTCTTAGATTCCTCGTCATCATGACCAAAATATTCTGCTACACAACCTATTAGGAAATATTGATGATTAACAGTTGGGAAATCATGAAAAAAGAATTAAGCTATGATGTTATTGGTAGATATATATGCTAGAATACTCACTGTCTAGTGACTTTGCAAGCTTATCCATGTTCCGAGGGATCAGAAGGTGTAGCTCTCCGCCAGCCCAGACAGGAAAAACAAGTATGCTGGTTATAATGCACAAACAAGTTCCAATGATTATTGTTGACACCCTTTCATGAGCCACATGCAGGAGATGTTCAACACGATACCCCGAGACTGAGATCAGGCTGTACGTGAGAATGAAGATGGTGCAACCATAGTCGAATCTAGCTTTCACCACAGGGATAAATCTTGAAAAAGTTGTAGCAGAAGCTGTAATTAGGAAAAATCCTTAGTTAGTGATATGCTATATGTATATTCATTTCTACAACTGTGATAAATATATATGATGTCTTGATTTTAATTACCTAATATGAAAAGAGAAATCCCCATGATAAATGGCTCAAAGTTGTGTCCTGAATGGCTAGCAATCCAATGAATCCCAAGTGCAAGAAAACCAGCAAGAAAAGTGGCGCATATTCTGTTCAAACACTTGTACAAAGTTCCACCTACAAGATTATATATATACGGTACATTAGCATGCATATATATCATTTCATTTGAAGTAAAATAAAGATAGGCTAATGTGTGTGTTGAAATGCCTACCAACAGTGTATTCAAAGACAACAACAACAGTCATAACAGCCCAAATGGCACTGCCTCCGACACCATCATACAAAGGTCTCATATAGTAAAACAACGACACGACCATCAAAGCTACCCCAACCTTAAGACAATGGAAGACTTTTCTAGGGTCGTCCGCCCCTAAATCCCATGCCTTCTTGAAGAATGTCCACACTCGCATCATAAACCTCATCACCAAACCCTTCAATCCATCCCATAGTCTCAGGATTCTATACTTGTGCTCGGGCTCCAGTATAATTGATGATCCATCATCCATCCTGATACTCCACTCAACTCCATTTTTGTTAGCCATTTTTACAAATGATCAATGTAAGGGTGATGATGAGGACCTTGAAGAGAATGTTTTCAAATGTCCTACTTTCTATGGATATGCCAATGACATTCGATGTATTTATACACAAAGTTTTGTTGATGGTTTTCTATATATGGAACAAATACTAAAAAAATAAGGAGGAAGCTTTTCTCTATTGCTAAATAATATCATTTTACATCATCTTTTCTGGTTAGGTAGGTCAAGATAGGGTGCATGACATATATATGTCACTAACTTTTCTCTAATCTAACAATATATGCTTAACACTCACAAAGCACTACAAATCAATATTGTTTCTTACGTAAAGGCACTAAATTGCGCTGATTTCCTCCATGTATGAGAGGTGTATGCATATATATATATATAATAATAAGCTGATCATTTACCTTAAAAGAGATTCATTTTTTTCTCAAGTCATTAGGTAAAGTCAAGTGGGTCATTCTCCACAACAATCTTAAAATACTTTCTGATTCATGGTAAATAGTTTATCATATATGAAATTCAACTTAAACTTCCGTGCAAAGGAAGATAATTAAAGAAAGTTTACTAGCTACTTAGAAGACAGACAGAACTAAGTTGGCCACCCCAAATTACAACTGAAAAGGATGTGAACGAAAAGACGTTTATAAGCTCAAATGGCCAAGCTTCTTGTTCTTTCCAGACACTTGTCATTTTAAAAAACTCAAGTTTCTTGTTCCTTACTTCTTGAAATGCTGCAGTCGTGCGGTGCTTCCTTTTCAAGTCTGTATATTTTGTGCACCTATATCCACATGCCCAAGTCTTACAGGTTAAGTACGGTGCTGATTAGATTATGCAATTGAAAGTGTTAATTAATGGAATCCTAGCCAGACAAAGTTTCTTCCATCGCCATTTGTCATACTAGCAGGCGCAGCCATCTGGTTTCTTACCGACTCTGAGTATATTAGAAGTTCGTTAATAAATCAAGCCAACATAGCTAGATAGATCAAGAAAACTAAAAAAAGAAAGCCAGTCCTTGTCATAGACAAAGACAGCATCATAAAGTTGTCTTTACACTAACTTTTTATGGTGCAATATTGTATCTGATATCATTCAATATAAAATTACAAACCCATTTTGTATTTGTCTGAAAATTAAAGGAATTAGGTCATGAATGGTAAGTCTCCTTTTTAACGAAATTTTGTAAGAGGTGTGAATTTATTTCATTGGCTTATTTAGCCTCTTCACTATAGAATGGGAACACCACTTATCTAGCTTTTTTGCACCAACTTGAAAGGCAAACCAAACTATCAAAAGCAAGGAATAAACTACAAGCTAGTCTACTCTTTGGAGTTATATTCCATCTTCCTGTTTGATCCATTAAGAATTTCTTTTTCCTCTTTTAACCAAGATCCACAATTTTTGGCTCAATTGGGTCCCTGACAACGGATGATCGAGGATTAATTTGGATTGAAGACCATTTCTGATTTGGTTTTAGATCGATCTTGATACTATTTGCATTGATAATGGTTTAAATCATGTGTTATTTTTAACTTCTGTATGCCCTTACATGATAGACACATGCAAATAACATATATTGTTTAGCAATCCTCGGTGCATAACGTACAGTCGGGATCGAAATGAGATACAATAGTTGAATATGGATTAAAAATGCCAAAAAGAATTTTGATAAGACTAAACCTGCAAAAAGATTACAAGTTCAAGTTAACTTTGTAGTTTGCTTAAAAGCAAGTCAGCTACTTTTCACAGTTCCATTCTTCAATTGTTTTATATCATGTCTCTTTCAGATGTTCCATCTTAAACATATATTAGTATTATATCACCAATAGAAATGTTGAATAAGGTCTTGGACCTTTGTCCTGTCTCCATCCATAGTAGGTATATATGATCTTGCATTTTAATATGATTTTTTTTTCTTTTTTCTTTTTTACAAAGAGATATACAAACTACCATTATAAATTTATATATCAATCGAGGACATCATACCTTCATAAATTAAAATTATAAAATGTGATCAAGGGAACGATACCGTGATACGCCACTCGCAGTAAATTTGAGTGAATGTTACACCATTCACATTAATTTCATTACCTAACCTATTCTACACCCGGTAAGCATCACACAAAGTCGGGGATAGATGTAGGGGTGAGCATTCAACGGTGTAAACTGATGAAGCTTGTAAACCAGACCAAATTGGTCGTATTCAGTTCGGTTCTAGGTCCATGATATTTACAAACATCAATTTTCGGCCTAGTCCTATTATATATTTTTTATTGGAAAAGGCAGGACAACCAGGACCGGACCAAAACCAAACTTATACACTGGGGATCCAATGCCCCATCACTGTCATTGTTCTATACTCTTTTTTCATCTGCATTAAGAAATAAGATTACGACCTGTTTTTTCCTCCCGGGAATCAAAGATTTTTTCGATCTTCAAAATCTTCAGAATTTTAAACTATAAATTTAGTAAGAAATGAATATGTATGGAATTATAAAATAATTTAAGCCTTATGCATATTAAGTTAAATTAAGAATATTTTTAATTATTTATCAGACAACAAAGATTTCTAAACAAATTATAAACATAAAATATTAAATAAAACAATTTAATTAACTAATTTAAAAGTGATAGTAGATTATCAATAAGTTTTGTCAAATATAATTTATATAACATATATAAAGGTTCAAATATATCTAATGAATTATATTAAAACAACTAAAATGATCGAGTTCCGGTTCAAAATAGGGTTTAAGATTGAGGAGGTTCCTATCCCTGGCTTTTTAAACCAAGTATTGTCCACCCTCATCCCTCGTCAGCTTGGACATTTCCTGGTTAAACGAGTATTAGATTACGTATTCCTCATCAGAGATGGATATTTTTGCCAACCAAAGCCCCCTGACACATTAACATAAACATTGATCGATGATCAAAATTGACAACACCAAATCAATATTAAAGTAATGCGATTCAAAGTAAAAATTATATAAATGTATTTATTGTGTTTTTAGTCGATGTTAAACCAATATTAACGGTATTGAACATGTCCAATCGTGGTTTATGGTGTGTAGACATTTAATTCAGACAGCTATTTTGAATAAACGGTTCAAAAATATGAAATGAATATTACTATTACCTTTTATTTATTCAATATTTTGTCTTTATCAGTCGAGATATTTGAACAATTGATTCCATTTAATTCATCCTCTTCATCTTGTTTATCTCGTTCTTTATCTTCGTCATCTTCTTCATCTCATTCACCACGTACCATCTTCATGTAATTAAGGTCGTCTTCTTTATCTTGTCATCTCAATCATCATGTTTTTTCATCTTGTGCATTATCATCATCTTCGTCTTGTTCATCAATCCATGTGTTTGAGATAATGAATATGTCCATCCTCTTCATCTTGTCAATCAAATTGATTGGATGGTGCATTGAAGTTTTTGATATTGTGCATCAGTCGATGTGTGTTAAATCTTCAAAATAGTTTTTTATCTTTAATATAATATTGATGTTGGAATAGTTAATCAATTGGATGCAACCTCTTACTATAAAGGGCTTTTCATATTCTAAATATTTTTATTTAATTGTTTGAAATAAACTAAATTGATTATTCAAAATTTGCCCTTAATAAGTTTTGATCCTCCGTGTGATGCATGTTGAGAGTATTGCTTGATGGATATATAGAAAGCGATGTTTACTGGTTATTCAAATGTTAATCGTTTCAAAAATACAAACAATTTAATCAAGCCCGGAGGCAGAGATGGATATATATATATATATATATATATATATATAATGATAATCACTAGGAGGCTGTCGGCCTACAAATATATTGGTTCTTACTTGTTAGTTTCAAACTATGAACATTTAATTTTCGGTAACTACTGAGATTAGAGAAGAAACACAAAAAAAAAAAATCGAAACAAGAATCTAAGGGCAAGAACCCCAAAACAATCACCCTTGCATTGGGTAAAAATATTTTGTTTCGGTTCATTTTTCTTCCCAGAATACCAATCATGGTAATCACATACAGTCAGTCGGTACGTGGTGAATGCTCATGGTATTCTTAAAAAAACATCGTTATAAATTCATGCCGTACCCCGTGTCTGCCAAGCTTACAGGAACTTGTATACCAGAATGCTGGAAATTGTTGAGTAGGGAATTTCCGGTTTGCATAATCTTTTTATCTAGATGAGTATCGTTAGATTCCATTGTTTGTAAAAGTTGGACAAGTGCTGCAAATATCTCATGTCGCGTAACATGCCTTTTTGCCTGTATAATAGAATCAAATTAAGCTATATTAAACTACGTACTCTCATTTATTCTCTTTTCTTATGCGTGTGTTATATAATGATTCAGTTACCTCCGCTTCGACTATAAATCGTGCCCATATCTTTTCCTCACGAGCTTCCATAACTCCCCTCAAGATGGTCAAACCAAAACCACGGATTATGTCCACTATTTCAAGAAAGAAACCATGATCTTCACATAGCATCTGCACCACAAATACGTTTGTGGGTTAAGATTTCTGTAAAGTAAACATAACAGTGTCTTGCTACCAACGTAAACCCATACAAGTGTTCTTCTTACCTCTATGAGCATTTGTCCAGGCGTACTAAGGTCCTCAACTATTAGTGGACAAATCATTGTTTGATTTCCGAATTCACACGCCCAAGTCACACCATTGTTGCTTGGATCATTGGAAATAATACCATTATGCTGAGAAAAAAAAATATCAGCAGTTCAAGTCATGACACTTTGAAAAATAGTCTTTCTAGATAATTATTGTGCTCGTAAAGAGAACCACTTTAATCACCTTTGGTTCATCAGCCTGTTTGATTCTGTCGGCATGTTTTGTTACACTTTGCAGGAAAAGCATGTGTTTGATAGTTCGATCCAACAAGCAGTCGATGCTCATCTGTAGAATTAAACAACCAATCAGTAAGACCTAATTGAAACTGTGCATAAAGTTCAAATCTTTAAATGTAGTAGTATTCTACATACCTTTTCACCGTTGGGGATGAGTTCTCTTAACTCAGCCATACGATCCAATATCATCTGCCGGTCTTTGGGCCGGGGTCGAGTCCCAGGTTTGGCTTTTTTCTTGGTGGGTTTTGGAGATTCAACTTGCTTCTTTGCTTGCAGAATTGTGCTCGAACCATCCATGCTATAAGCATCACCCATCCATATACCTGGCTCGGTTTTAAGTATTGGCTCTTGCTTCTGCGCTAAACTCTTGTTATATACAACAGGCTGTAATGAACTCATTTCCCATATGGAATTTCCGGTTTTCCTTCTTTTTGCTGCAGAAGTCACTTGATCCTCAACGCAAGAGGTTGAGGCAGCATTAGAAGTACCAGAAATGCCATCAAAAAGCTCCTTGATACCAAGATTCGAGAACAATCCTTTCTTTGGACCAAGGGTAGCAGAGTCATTATTGACATTTTGGGTCGATTTTGACACTGAAATGTGCCCTGAATTGTATGAATCGAAACCCGAATGATTTTCATTTATGAGAGGTGGTGTTACAATGTCTCCCAAGTCTCCTGTGCTTCCAAAAAGGTCAACATCGATACCAGAAATAGTCAAAGATTTGCCTTTTTCATCAGAATTGATGGGAAGGAATCCTGTGGCTGGCGTAAAAAACTGATCATTTGGTGTGACATTGCTTTGGCCAGGAGACTGATTGTACCACTGAGAATTATTGAAATCTCCAGTTTGGAAGAATTCATCCGGGATTCCAAAACCCGTTGGCAAGTCAGACAATCCCAGATGTGTGTTTGTCGAAGGTAGAGAGCTTTTCGACTGCGCAGAAAATGAGTTCCATGATTCTAGACCTCCTGATTCAGTCAAAAGTGGTTCGTTGAAGGAAGTCATACTAGAAGCAGTACTCCATGGACCACTGTTTGGTTGTAAATGCGTTGTAGACGGGTTATTATGGAGTAACATGGCTTGAGGCTCCAAACCAAAATAGAAAGGCTGGGATGCTCGACTTAAAGAAGATTGTCCGAATGAATCCTGAACACCACTAGCAAAATAAGAATCTTCCGATGATATCAATGAGGCAAAAAGCCCGTTTGGTGATGAAGAAGAATTTGCTGGTCCATCACAATTAATAATCTCGTGGAACATTCTTTTTGTTTGATTTATAAACTCTGTCCTCTCCAGAATCTGAACATTATAAAACAAAAAACATTACTTTAGTTCTACACAAAGTCGACAATTTACATGAATTTATCATTCAAATATTGGTTCTTGCTAGCAAACCTTCTCAGTGGACCCAAATTGTACCACTCCTTGTGGTTCTACAGGGATTGCTGCAATTGTCTGCAAGATAAAAGTTACAAAAACATCAAAACGGGCTCTTATGCATGCCTTGGACCAAGATCGCTGTCCCATAAACAGGCCCACATCCTAAAATTTAAGCTAAACCAAAAGACATACCTTTATGCCGGAAGAAAACTGGCAACAAATGTTTGAATCATCCTGCAAATTCAACATAAAAAACATGTTAATTGGTGTAGACTACAAACATTTGTTAAGAGGGTGGGTATGTACTTCTTTAGCAGGCAGGCAACAACAATAATGGTATTTGGGGTCCAATGTTTGCTAGACTCAACGTACAAAGATTTCATCATATACATAAATAGGAAATAAATGGATTATTATTGTAAATAAAAAATCGTTATATATGCTAAAAGAAAGAAAAATTCCATACCCGGAACATATCCCAGATCGAACCCGAAGAACTTTGTCCTATGTAATCATCCTCTGAGGACATCCACAGGTGCTTCTTAGTTAAAGCAACCTGTCCAATTAACCTTCAAAAATTCCAAGAAAGTATGGATCGTTATTAGCCTTGGAAGATTAACAGCAGAAAATCTTTAATTAAAACCAATTTAAGGAAAACTAATTGTTGTGTTAAACAAAGATTAATGAAGATGAACACACCCTCCTCCAAGCATGGGAGCTTGTAGATGCAAATCATCCATCAGACCTTGAATTTCTTCCACAAAATAAGCATCTTGCATAGTCAAAAATCTGGAAAACAAACAAAACAATATAATTATATTTAACGGATAACTACACATAAGGCAGATTACCAAAAAAATAAAATTTTAATCAAATCATATTAGAAATTAAATCAAATAGAAATCTCATATTTGTGAACAATAAATTTAGGGGAATATTCGCATGTTGGAATCCATTTACATGGATTTACTAAAATTTACCCACATTATGTGATTGGGCTGACAGGATCTCACTACCAAATCAAACTAACAAAATCAAAGAATTAATCTTGTCATTTTCTTGATACCCACTTTCATGAAAATTGAAAATCATTATTAAAAAAAATATTATATAAAAAATAGCCTCGTAATATTAGAATATAATTAAGAAAACCTAATTGTTCATAGGATGAAGATTGATAGAGACACAAATGGACACGTATGAAGAAAAACTGATCGATCTTGGAACGAATGGTCAACTCACACCTAAAAAACAACACAACAGATTAACAGGACGATTAAAAAGACCAAGAAATATGTGTGTGTGAGTGTGTACCCAAGTAAGTAGATAAAATGTTTAAAAAAGAAAACTCAAGTATATGTACATGTTTTCTGTATGTATATATATGTGTATGTAATATATAGAGATGTAGGGAGGAATCATACAGTGAAGTTGGGTGGTCAAAGCTCCAGAGAACGCCATAAGACCATCCATAAGAGTGGCAGAGATTCTTGAGCACATTTTTAAGAGATGAATCTTTCTGTGTCGTACCCATTTGAAGAGAAGAAGATCAGAAAGCAACCCAAAAAGAAAGTGTTATTCAAAAACCACTAGAAATAGGTGGAAGCAAATTCTGCAACAAAAGGGAGGTGGTGTTGTTCTTCCACTAGACAAAGATTTCAAAACCCCACTTGAAATAAGTGCTTTGGGAAAGCAATTAAAAGCAGTTGTGTTTTTCTAAGCTTACGTCCGTATGGGAAGATGAGGTTTCAGAAAAGATAAAGCTGGTATTTTTCTTGTTTTTCCGAAAATGAAGAGATAGATGAAGGAGGGTTTCTGATGTGTTATTCTTGCACTGCCAAAAACAGTTCTTCTTTCTGGGTGTTTGTAGCTAACAACATTCAAATAAGATAAAAGAAAAAGAAAAGGGCTTCAAATGTGTATAGAAAAAGCTGTTTATTCTGTGAGAAAACAAAGCTAAAACACTCTCTACCTATTAAAGGGTTCTCTGGAATGAGTCAGGAAGATGGAATTTTTTTAAATTAATAAGTTCGGGGGGGGGGTAGGGTGGGGGTGGGGGGTAGTAGGTGGGGCAAAGTGGGTTTGTCTTCGACTTCGAGGAAGCAAAAGACCAAAAGAAAAACTCCGAGCTCAAAGGATAACATAACAATAACAGAGATCTTCCCCAATTTATGTGTCATTCATCTTTGTTTATGTTTCGATTTCTACCCCTTTTTTTATATGTTAATTACATAAAGGCTCCCTGGACTATGTTTCATTATCTGCTTTTTTTGGTCTAAGATTTATGTATTGTCTCATTAAGCTTTCCAAGGATCCCCATTCTAGTAAAAGATTTTGTTTTTTCATCGCATCATTTGACAACTTGTAGCCAATAATGTCAAATCTTTTGTCTCCATACAATTTCATTTCAGATTAGTCATCATAAAGATTTATGTACAGTTTATTTTCTTTAAACATCTTGTCGAAGATTATACGTTAAAAAATATGTGTATGTCTAATCTAAAAATGTGATTGTGAAAATGAAATAATGAATGAGAAAAGATTAATATAGATATCAAATACTGAATATATTAGGTTGATTTTAGACTAATAAATTAAACATATGTATCGTTGCTGAAAATAAAACTATGGTTGAATAATTTTGTTATAATCAATAAATTATTTAAATAATAATATGCACATCCTATGCTATCTTAGAGAGAGAGGAGTACCCAGGCCGTGCGGCTAGCGGCTCCTCCACCTCAGCAAGCCCCGGCGGCTACACCACCCCCGCCCCCCGGCCCCGCCTAAATCCTTCCCCGGCCCGGCTCCCTCTCCCCGCTCCCCTTGTTGTCGTTTTCTCCCCCCCCCCCCCCCCAACGGTCACTAGACCGTTTGAAAGTATTAAAAAAAAAATTTATTAATTTTTTTTCCCTATAAATATATCTTCACAACACATCCACTTTCACCACTTTCATCTCTTCCACACACTTTCATCTCTCAATCTCTATATTTTTTAAAGTCATGGATCGAAACACCGGCAAACAACCCGCCGCAAGTCGAACACGCGGCAAACAACCGGCTTCTCAATCAAACCCTTCTTTCCGCCCACCTCAAAATTTTACGGATAATTCGGCACCATACGTGCCACACTTTTCACCCCACCCAATCCACAATATTACCAACCATCCCCACCCAATCCACAATATTACCAACCATCCCCACCCAATCCGCAATATTCCTCGCGAGAATTTCACGAGGGTTTCGAACCATTTTCTTATCGGGACCCCGCATCTAGAGACGAGGACGACGAGAAGACGGTACCCGAAACTCAGGTAAACACCGATTCCGACGATTCCGAGGAGGAGACGATTCCGGTAAACACCGCGGCAACCGGGTCTACACGAAAGAGTCCAATGAAACCGAAAATGTGGACCTCCATCGAAGAAAAGGCTTTGGCGGAAGCCTGGATCGATATTTCCGAAGATCCAGCTACCGGAAATAATCAAAAACGTTCAAATTTTTGGGGACGAATCCTCGAAAATTTTGATAGACGAGTTGGTGGAACTAGCCGCACCACCCACCAACTTAATTCAAAGTGGAAAGACATGAACCGCAATTGTACAAAATTTGGCGGCTTGTTTAACAACAATACGATGCAGCGACGGAGCGGGGAAAACGATTACGACGTTTTCACCAACACCCAAGAACAATACAAGGCCCTCAATAAAGGTAAGCCGTTTCCACACCAATCGGCTTGGGAGGTGCTTCGACGTCATCCAAAGTGGAACCCCGTTCCACAAATGGATGATTTTGTTGATCCGCAAAGAAAGCGGTCCAAAACTTCCGAATCTAACACGATCGGAACACCGTCTTCTGATGCGGCATTTTTAGGTGTTGACATTGACGAAGATGACGAGGGCGACGCGGATCTTCAGCAGCTTGAACGACCACGCCGCAAGGGGAAAAAACCAGCATCAACATCAGTCGACCCAGAGATGCAATCAAAATTCGAAAGGATTTCATCATGTCACGAGAAAGATCTTGAAGATAAAAGACGTCACCGAGCACGACTTGAAGAATTAAAAAAATTAAAACAAGAAAAAGAATCGGAGTTGAAAGAGAAAAGATATAATGCGTACATTGCGGCACTGAATCAACAACACGATCGTGACTTGGAATTTTTCGTTCGGCCACACGACCATCTGCAAGGTGCTGCTTTGGAAATCGCCTTGGCCCACAAAAAAAGCATTGCGGAGCATTGGGGATGGCGACTATAGTTTCGTAATTTTTTAGTTATGTAATTTTTTTAGATTATGTACTTTTTTTAATTTTTAGTTTCGTAAGTTTTTATTTTTTAGTTTCGTAAGTTTTTATTTTTTAGTTTCGTAAGTTTTTATTTTTTAGTTTCGTAATTTTATTATGTAAACTTTTAAATATTTATGAAACTAATTATTTTATATTTAATAATTGTTTTCTTAATTAAAATGTTAAAAAAATTAAGAAAGATGGAAAGGTTAAGAAAGGTGGGTATTTCCTAGTTAGAAAGGTGGGGAAAGGTGGAGAGAGAAAAGCTGATGTGGCGCTGACGTGTACAGAAAGGTGGGTTCACCACTCTTAAAAATGTGGATCATTTTCTGTATAATTATATATGTGCCCGTAAGAATCTAGAAATATATCATCATTGATGATTTGCTATCACTTCTTACTATTGTCTGTGTTGCATATTTTTTGGTGTTTTAATTATGATTTATATCGATAAAACCTTACACATTTTCATTATTAAAAGTGGATATAATTTTATTTATATCTTGTTTAAACTCTTAAATTTTATTTATTTTATTAGTCCGGTCTTTTATGTATCTCTTTTATTTGAATAGTTCTATATATATTTCTTTCAACCTCTAATATTTATTTTTTCGCTTTGTTTTTTTTTTAAGACAACAAATTTTTGTTAAACAGAAATGGAAGAGAACCTGATACATATAAGAGTGTTGAACCAATGAGAACCTGAGATTTAGCAACATTGTGAAATATGATTGAAAACCTCCAACGAAACCACATCTCAGTCAGTATCTTCAAAACCATATTATTTTGTGTTGTATTGTTGTTGACTTCACCACCTAAGGTTTTAGACTGATAAGCTCATACTTATTCTGTTTATTTTAACGGTATAATTTTAACATTTTATTTTATTTTTTATTTAACATCAAAGATAAATAATAAACCAATTCAATAAGTATAGTTTAATAATTCAAATATTAAAAATAATTTTCAATAAAAATATTACGTGACAAAAAATAAACTTTTTTCGTTATAAACTCTTTAAATCAAAATACTGTTTTTATGGTGTATTTTGAAATAAAACTCTCATTGCATGGCTCAAAAGTTATGGATAGGTATGCCCCGGAATTGAAATAGTGTGCTGCTTCTAATATTGCATTAGTTAACCAGATAACCATTGACCTCTATTAAAATATTTTGTAATGTCAAGTATTGTCCCTTAATACATTATAAATGAGATTTTTTAATAATAAAATGAAATAAATTATTTGGATATTCAACAATAGCATCACTCGTTGTACTGGCTTCATTTTATAATGTTGTGTTAGTTTATGATGGTGACGATTAATAAGTTTGTCGTTTTTTTTTAATTATGAAACTATGAAAGTTTTGAATGTTTACGAGCGTTTGGTTTACAGATTCTGAATGAAATATGATGTAAAATGAATGAACATTTCATTCCTATGATATGTTTGGCAGTCAAATTCTATGGATTGATAATTATTTTTCACTTAAAAATTTCATTGACTAAAATGATGTGTTTTTCATTGAATTTATCAAGAAATGAACATTTCATTCCCATTGTATATCTTTTCCATTCACTCATACTAAATAACGTGTATATCCCATCCCAACCCCTCTTACCCTAATTATACTTTATCCGCTCCACCCCACCCCATCCACCTTACTCATCATACTAAACTTACTACATCTTTTCTCACTCTTATATTACATTCTCACCCACCCAACCACTCATCTCATCCATAGGCATACCACCTTATCGTATCACCAATCTACTTACCCATTAAAATTATCGCGCCTTTTTTCAGCCCTTATATTACACCCATTGTACAATACCTCGCCCCACCCCATTCTATCCCACCTGCCCATCCAACCCTACCCCACCCCACCTACCCATCCAACCTTACCCACCCACCTTACCCTATCACCAGTCTACTCGCTCACCAAACTTATCACATCTCTTTTCACTCTTATATACCCATATAACTATACATTATCTCTATCCTAACTTCACTTCCTATCCTACCTTACCACTAATCTACTTATATATCAAACTTGTTACATCCTTTCCTATCCTCACATTACACACACTCGACTTACTTGATATCATCCTATCATATCACACCACTTCTTTTAACTCATCCTACATAATCCAACCCTACCCATGCCACCTAGTCCACCTTAATCTCACCACATTATATATTATTTTGCTTATGTATTAAGCATTAATATTTAATGTTATCATCCTATCATTACTTTGACAGATTTCAATCCTTGAGTAAACATTCTGTGAACCAAAATGTCCTCTTAAAGTATAGATGTCCTTTCTTTTTCTTATTCAATATGTCACATGCCTTTATATAACAAATACATTTATTTATTATTTTTAAAAGACAAATTTTATCAACCCAACAATGTAGAATCAAACAAGATGTCTTCAAGATGAAGAAATCAGATGAATCATATTAAATAATATTTTTATGTAAATATATATAAATATGTAAATAACATTATTATTATTTTAAATATACATAGTCAAATTATTTTCTATATTTTAATGCTATAATCTTTGTAAAAAATAAAAGATTAATACTATGAACGTTAGATATAACTATTATTCACATTCAACTTCAAATTAAACTATGTGTGTGTGTGTAAATAAGGGTGATTGACAACAAAATGATATTTTGGGCATTTCAACTAATTTTGATTGACAACAATATAATTTAAATCCTATTTTTTCCCATCAAATCTCTTTCACTCTCTCTCTCTCTCTCTCCCCACCCACATAAGTATTATCTAATCTAAAAGAAACCTTAGGAAAAAATTGAATGCGATGAACATAGCCACCACTGTATCCTTTCTTATACCGCTCTACACCATATTATGTCACTACCATCCATGGAAGAAACACAGATTGAATCATCCATGTCCACCACCCTGTCGACCATCATGTGCCACCACCATTGATGGACTGATCGAAGATGAGTATTCATCGCCATCTTCAGCCATATTCATCTTAATCTTCGTCTCATATTTCTGGCCGAAGATGAGGATCGATGAAGAGTCGAAATACATCATGAATTGAACAATAAACATTGATTGCATCGACATCAAATCATCTTTTTTGTATTTATTTAAATTTTATAATTTTGTATGTGTATCAATTAAATTTGTTTAGCATTTGTTGTTTAATTAATTGATTAAATATTCAATTAATATAAAATTAAAATTTATATGACTAGATATATATTATTTTTCCTAAAATACTCCTATGCATATCAAATACGTGCATCGCGTGATGCACCAATGATCATTTAATCTAACAATTGTAATTAGTTTATTTTTAGGTACGTATATATATGTAGTGCGGGACACTACCACTAATTATGCAGCGCACCAGAAAGCCTATTTATATACAAAGGATGGTGGGGTGAATTGTACATAACCTTTTCTTCCCTCGATACATGCTAGACCTAGTGACACATATGAAAAGAAAATTGTACCACCTTTAAACAAAACTTTTAATTTTTTTTTGAACTTTTAAAATTTTTTAATATATAACGGTGAAAATGTTCATATTCACAATTCAACAAGATTTATAAGGTTTGACACATTAATAAGATTCAACAAAGTTCATAGGATCTAATAAGATTCATAGGTTAATTAATAAAAGGATTCAGTAGTATCTACAACAAGATTCATAGGGTTTAAAGTTATTTATGGGAATAAAATGTCACACACACATATATATAATTAACATTTTAAATATTTATAGAAATTTATTAATAAAGTTATTGTTATTTAAAAATTTCTAGTCAAATCTTTTTATATTTCAATGCTATAATCTTTAATAAGGATCATATATTAATTTACGGGATTAATTGCATTTAATAACCTTTAATTCTTTAACTTTAATATATTTATTTCATATGAAACAAAATCAGAAATTTTAAAGGTATTAAATTCTAGGGTTAATATTGAAAAAAAAACCCTACGATTTTCATAAATTTATCGATTAAGCCACTGTACTTTTTTTCCGAGTGTTTAAGTCCCTAGATAATTTTTATCTTATTCAAAACTATATATTTGACATGTTTAGCAGGTCACTAACCGGTAAACGGTACAGTGACCTAAACAAGAAAAAAGAAAGTCCAGTGACTTAATCGTGAATATTAGAAAAGAAAGTTGGTTTTTTAATGATAAAACTAACAGCAGGGACCATTTGTGTGAAAGGTTTGCATTTTTAGGACCATCCGTGTAATTTTAAACTTTTAGGGACCAAAACCGCAAAAACCCCCAAACCACAGGGACCATTCGTGTAATTTACTCAAAAACTTATATACTCGAAAAAAAAAAGTTCAGTGGCTTAATCGATAATTACATAAAAATCCGTGAAGTTTTTTCGATATTAACCCTCTACGTTAAGGCATCATTCTTATTTAAGCCAATGGTCATGTCAAAAATAACAACAATTTTATTGTTCTTTTACTGTTTATAACATTAATATTTATTTTTCTCATTACTAACATCATTTTTTAATATTTAATAGTATCAACTTTGATATTTTAAATCATTAATGGTATCAACATTTATAATTTTATTATTTGTACTATTAAGTTTTTTTTACCTTTTTCTATAAACCCGTAAAAATATATAAACTGATATTATTAATGATAAATAAAAAATAATATTATTTTAAAAGGGAAAAAGAAACATAAAATACATACTATTTTTGTCATTTGGCCTTCATTTCGCAAAATAAACATACAATATATTCAATTGAATTTAATTATTAACTACCAAATATTTCTAGTCTTTTTGTATTGCAGAGCACACACATGTCATCAAACCCTACTCTTAAATCTACACGGTTGTACACAATGAAACTCGACCTACCAACATTGAGGTCTCTCGTAACACCCGAATTAAGTTACAAGCCCTTGATGCCAAATATTCCTGTTTAATAACACTCACATACCCAATAATCTTCCTAATTTACTCGACAAGCTATTATCTATTGCTAGATCTATTTTTTCAGCTATAATAAAAAACAAGATGACTTATATTTTTGTTTTTTATTGGATATATATAGGATCATTGCAGAATCTAAATTTAGTGTAGAACTGTAAAACCAATATCGTCCATAGATTATATTAATCTAATGGTGTTGCCTAAAATAATCAAGTTTGAAATTAGTGAAAAAAATATTGGTATTAATGATATTTTAGTTCAATGGTAAAAATAATAATTGCAATATCAAAAAGATTGACATTAGCAAAATAAATATCATATTTTTTTACATTAAAATAATATTAATATGATTATTTTCAATCAAAATAATTGAACCATAAAAACGAAAATTTTATATTCTTTAAAACGAGACCGTTCATGATTTATTTTTTTCAAAAAGATTTACATGTTTATTTTTCATAAAAAGTTTTTTTTTACCCAGACCACTATGCAATATAGCATATCAAGATCATTCAATGTCGAAGGTAACACTTTATATCGTATATTCAACGTCGAAGTAATACTATATATCATATACGCGACACTGCATAACATTCAATATTAAAAGAGTCGAAATAACGGTCAAATTTAATAGTCAAACTTGGTGTGCTACCCTTAATTTAATGTTAATTGCATATTTATCATATTATCTCTAGAATTATATTATAATCCTATGTTGTAGATTGTGTTCTATAGTTCTGCACTAAATTAAGGTTCTGCAATGATCTCAACTATATATATATATATGGGTGGGTTCAGTGGATAACCTATGTGTATCGGAAAACCTTGATGAATGTACCTAAAAATCACATATGTGTCACATTAATCTAAATATGATTTATAAAAAGAAAAAATTTTAAGTGACTATGGGGGTATTAGATTTGCGTATGAAAAAATGTTGTAGCGTTTTGGAAACTATTAATCAGATAATAGTTGTAACAAAAATGTTGCAGGAAATGTAGTGTTTGGTTTAGTGTCTGCAGTTTGCTATCATAATTATCAAATAATCAGTTTTTTATAGTATTTGGATTTGCGTTTTAATTTGTAAATTGACCAAATAGTCACTTATTAAGCAAATAAGCCACATTTATTAATTTATGAAAAAGGATGGCATGATTAACTGTAAATGTAAATAATCATTTATTAACGTATACTATTCAAACACATTAAACTAATTATTTACGTTATTATAACGTAATAAGCTAATAATCTCGTTTATAACGCAAAATCAAACACTATCTGTGTCTACGCACACACCTCTTTGAGTTGCATCAAATATATATATAAAGCGTATATTCCAAAAGGACTTTTTGTAAACACAACAGCCAAAGTGGAGATTCGGCCTATTGGAAGTTGTAATCAATAAAAATTATTTATTTTATACTCACAACTTAAAATGAAATAATTTTAAAAATTTTTATATAAAATAACATTACAAGTTAATATAAATTTGTATGATGAGTTTTTATTATGTAAAATTATAAAACAATCATTTGAATATACGAATGATTATGTGAATAAATGATATTCATAATATATCTCATACATTTACATGATTTTTGTAAGTTTACTTGATAAAATCTAAGAACCAAAAGCGGTAACAAAAATGTTTTAACTTTGCGTTTTAACTTGATAAAAATTAAGAACCAAAAGCGGTAACAAAAATCTCGCAATTATCTAATAATCCGTCTTTAAAGTGTATGGATTTGCGTTTTTACTTGTAAAATGACCAAATAATCAGTTATTAAGCAAATAATCTACATATTTTAACTTATGAAAAAGTATGGTAAGATTAATTCTAAACGTAAATAATCACTTATTAATAAACACAATCAAAACACTTTAAACTAATTATTTAAGTTATTGTAACATAATACGAAGTAATCAAATAATTTTAATCATAACACAAAACTAAACAACATTTTAGTGTCAGACTCTACTTGCTAGAATGTTGTTAAGGTTATAAAAAAATTTCTGTTGTTTAAAAAAAAATATCTGATATAAATTTAAATGGTTGAAAAAATCGCAGGATACATATAGATAGATTGATAGGTAATAATTAGGAAGAATAACATTATTATCGATAATAAAAATACAGAATATTTTGAGTAGAATAAGTGAAGTTGCAATAATGGTGATTGATCACTGTCTTGGGAAGTGATGATCGCTAGGTTGGGAGTGGCTCAAAAGCTGTGGGGTTTGTAGGGATATGCGTTTCACCTTGGTCTCCGGCCACCACCACTAACAACCATTCACCACCGTGCCACTGCCGCCTCCCATCATATAAAAATAATCTTTTTAGTTTTTACCACCCATTTCCTGGATCTATGTGTGATATGGAGGAAAGGGGAAACCTAATTCATATAAGACGAACGAATAAATTAAAGTATAGAAAGTTTTGAAATCTTTTGTCTATGGCCCATGAAATATCAATTTTATATGTCAATTCTAAGGGTAAGACCCTAGAATGCTTACTACATGAATAAAATTTGTCAAATGAACAAAATTCTGAAACAAATGAAATTTATTTGAATCCAAATATTGTACATTGTTTGGTTGGTAGTAATAATTGGAATTCAGATTCAGTTCATTTGTTATTTTCTATTTGGTTTATAAATATGTTAAAAGAATTGGAGTATGCTTATGACAAATGGCCAAATAATTTTTTAATTTTTTTAATGATATTCTTTTTCATAAATTCATAAAACAAATATGTTAAAATGGTAACACTAAATAATAATGTTTAATGCATAAGCAAAATAGTATCAGTTGTGATGGAGTTAAGTGAACTAGGTGTCGTGTATGGCTGGTATGAATGTTGTACAATTAGGTATGACGAGTTAAAAGCAGGGTTTAGATATGATTTAGTAGGATGATAATAAGTAGGGTGAATACGTGTAACGTAAGGGTAAAAAGTGATGTAATGGGTTTGGTGGGTGAGAAGATCGATGGTAGGGTGGTGAGTGGAGTTAGAGTATGGGTAAGGTATAGTACATTGGGCATGTAAGGGTGGAAAAAATATAGTAAATTTGATAGATGAGTAGATTGATGGTATTAGAGATATGCACGGTTCGGTTCGGTTCGGTTAATAGTTAAATTATGAACCGTGTTTACGGTTTCGGTTACCGTTAGAAGTTTGTTGCCCGTGGTTCGATCCATGGTTACCCGTTAAAAGCAAATAAAATTATATATATATATATATATATATATATATATATATATATATATATATATATATATATATATATATATATATATACACACATAAAACACAGATTCCTTTTAAATGAGTCATAGTTTATTATAAATCTTAAAAGTTACACTAAATGTATTTAACAAAACAATTAAAATAAAAAAAAATCATGTGAAAATCTAGTATTTAATGTATCAGAATAAGAGTTATTATAAAAAAAACCAACATGTTTTCATATTTTTTTTGATTTAGTCCCTCCGTGTTATATTTTTCTGAAAAAAGTCTTCAACTATGTTTGTGTGTGGAGAGAGAGAGAGAGAGAGAGAGAGAGAGTTGTAGGCTCAAAAAACACCGCTAGAAATCAAGTCTACTCGAAGATACCACACTTAAAGAAATTTTTTTTATAATCATGTTTAAATTAATTTTACAAACATTATATGTGAATTTAACATACATTCAAAATTTTTAAGTCCTTAAACGTTATGTGAATAATACATGTATTTTTATGTAAATGGTCATTCACAAGATCTATTTTTTGATTTTTAATGTGTAAAAGTATTAATCTTTTGTTAAAAAATCTTGCATGTCTATGTAAAAAAAGTCATGTAAATGATCATTCACTTGGAATGCGTTAGATTTTTTAGTCATACGATGTCGAACCATATCTGTGTGTGGTTCTAAGACACTATTTTCTTTAATAGGAAACAGTAGAATTATTTCAAAATTTTATGTTTTCATCAAAAAAATTTATTTAATTATTCAAATTGATATTTATTATTGTTTAAAAAAAATTATTTTATTGGTACATAAAACTTAAGATTTTATTTGTGTATAAACTCTTATTTTTTTTAACAAAATACTGTCAAGTTAATGTTTAAAAAAAATTTCGTGTTCTGATAATAATTTTTTTTGCAAAAATAAGAAAGAATGTCTAAATTAATCAAAAAATAAGAATAATAAAGAAAATAAGAATCGGTCAGGCCCCTAGAAACGTCGAATGAACAGGTGGTCGAGTTCTTTTTTTATGACCCTTTTTATGAAAAATGAAATTTAAATTAGTTTTCCAGTTTTTTTCCTTAGATATATATTACATTTTTTTATACTCGATCTCCAAAGTTATTATATTTTAGAAAGAAATATAAGTAAAATAAAGTAAAAGTATAAAAAACTGAAAATTAAATGGCCAGAGATGAACAATCAAGTAAAGTTCATCACCGACTTCTCTTCCTTTTTCATTGTTTATTGGATTCCCAGTTGACTCATCGACCAAAAATAAAGAGATACGAAACATACAAAAAGAAAAAGAAAAGCTATTTTTTTCTTTCTTTTTTTCTTAAAAAGTATTTGCAAAAGGTTATCCATTTCATAATTATCAATATGTTAATTAAGATAACTAACTGTAAATTCTAATCATTCATTTTTAATTTTTAATCATACACATCTATTTAAAAATAATAATTTATTAATTTAATTACGTTAATTATTATGTAGAATAACTGCCAAATACATTATTGTATACACTCGATCTCGGTAATGTAAGTTTTCTTTTAACCTATTTTATTACATTGAAAAAATGACTTACATTTCCCTTTTAATCATTTAAAAAAGGGATAATTGCATAAAAAACCTTAAAGTTGGACAATTTTTGTGATTAAAACTCCTAACCATTTTTTGTTGCACAAAAAACCTCTAACCGGTAAAATCTTTTGAAATTAGGACTTGACCGGTTATAATAGGTTGCTATACTTACATGGCACACACGTGGCGTCCACATGGCAAACCCGACTTACGTGGCGCCTGCGTGGCACTACATGTATAATTCTTAAACTGAATTTTTGAATAAAAAACCCCGAAATTGGTGATTTCTTCGATTAAAACCATTAACTATATTTTTCTCACCTCTAACCAACAATAATATTTACCTTTGCACTTTTTCTCTACCTCCGGCAACTCCGAAGACTCTATTTCCTCTTTATGTTCAGTGCTATTTATTTTATGTATGTATGTTCGATTAACTTTTGTCGTTTAATCTTGAATTTTAACTTTAATTGTGCCGATGGAATCGATTTCATTTTGTGTTCACGAGTTGCATTTTTAGGTTCAGCTTTATGTTCAATTTCATTTATTTATATTTCATTTTAACATCTGAATATGATCAACCAGAGGAGTGAGGTTCGCTAGCCTAGAGGTTGGAGGTTTCATTGGGAAACGAATTCTTTGGTTGATAAATAAAAGTTTAATAAATATCAATGTCATCAAAATGCAATCAGACTCAATTTTAATTATCTTTGTTGGTTGGGGGTTTTTTATCAAATTAAAAATGATTTGGGGTTTTAATTGAAAAAACTAAACAAGTTGGAGGTTTTTAATGCAAAAATCTATCTAAAAGTTTTACACGTCATCAAGTTGCAACCGGCTAAATCGGTTGCAAGTCAGATTTTTTGAAAAAAGCTCAAATTTACAAAGTTTTAACCGGTTGGAGGTTTTTGTGCAATGAAAAGTGGTTGGGGGGTTTTAATCGCAAAAATGGTCCAACTTAGAGGTTTTTTGCGCAATTTCCCCTTTAAAAATTGATGCAAGTAAGTTTTTTTTTTCATATCTGATTCTTCGAGGTGTTTACGTGGAAAACTCATTGTGTCCTATTTGTAACGATGTTGAAGAAAACATGAAACACGTTATGTTTGAATGTACGAAAGAGAGAGAAATCTGTAGCATAGTATGGGGTTGGTTTGATTGGCTCTTTCAAATTCCATGACTTACATGGTATTGTGTTGGTCCAAGTATATTGCTAACGATAGGCGCCTTCAATTCGAAATGATACACTGATTGATCATTAATTCTAGAACATTTTATGTTAGGTCAAGATTGGATTAAAATCCACATATGCATATATGCATAGATTTATTGCTATTGGTTGGTGTCTTTGTAAATGTACATTTTTGCTTTATGTTGTAGTTGTGATTGGTGTTGGGCTTTGCCTTCAACCCTTTTATAAGAGGTTGTTTCTAGAAGAATAAAGTTATCGCTATACAAATTGTAATATACAAGCATTTGAATTAAAATAACAATTCTGGAAATTGAATTACAATACAGAATTAAAAGACTGAATGTAAATTACAATGAAATTAAAATAAGAAACTGAATTAAAAGTACAATACGAAAAAGAATAGTTGAGGCTCGTGTTTGACACGATTATCTTAAAAAAGATTCGAGTCTTTTTCTCAGGGTACTACAGCCTAAGCAGGATGTACTGTCAGAGTTAACACATCTTGCCTAAAAAAACGTTCGAATCCAACGTGTTCTTCAATCTGGAAAATTAAAGCAAATTTTCTCTTAAACTTGATTGTGTATCTTGGTGTTTGAATCTCCATTTCTTTTATAGGAGAATAAATGTAATTGTGAACATATACTTACATAAATTTGCATATATGTAAACGTACATTTATATGATCGATGCATGATATCATGCACTTAAAATGTGTGAATGTGCGTGAAATTTATATATCATCAATGTCATGTTAATTATAACATGTTTATGAAAAAAAAAATCAAAACACTACATTCTAGTGTGTTGCATAATAATCTGTATGTGTGGGTATGTATATGCATATATGTAAATAATATATGGGGTTAATTTTAGTGAATTAATAATGTGTGGGGTATGAAAGAAAGTGGAAACGGTAGCAGAAAAGCTCAAGGAACATCCATTATTCGGCATAATAATATATATATATATATGGGTGAAGAATTTTGTGTACCACAAACACAAATGATCTTTCTTTCTTCTCCACTGGATACGGGGTCCCTTAGAGGCTAAACACAAATCTTCATGTCTGAGTATGAGAATCTTGACTTTGGTGACAATTTGACACCCTTCAAAATCTTGTTTTTCCACTTTCACTCCTTTTTTTTTTTTAACTACTCTTTTATGTCGATCACTTTTCGTTATTGATTTTACTACTACTCATAATTAGCAACCCAAATCAATTGAACACATCCTACTTCAATCCACTCATAACCCACCATCAAGAAGAAAGAACAAAAAAGTCCTACTTTAGAGAACACTAATTCATTGTAGAGCCTCTCATGCCTAGTAAATGATTAAGTAATAGGGTTATTTCTAAACATTTTGATTAGTGTGTTTGGTTGTTAGCTAGTTTTGGTTTTCTTGAGGTGTGGCTTTAGGGGTCTTTGGATCCCACCCTTCAAATTTTGAAAGTGGGATAACGACACAATATTAGTTAAGTTAGGAATTTTTTGTGGGTGTTACTTCATGCACCATACTCTATAACAATTAATGATTAGGTCAATTATCCTACATCACTTTCAATGAAAAAGAGGAACCATACACCTAATCATAAAATAACAATTTAGTCAAATTATAGGTCAAAATCATAGAGTATGGTGTATGAGAAACTAAGGTATAGTGCATAAAGAAGCTGTCATTATTTTTTATATATAAATATGTCGTTTGTATATAAATGTATGTAACGGGTCCTTAATTTCCGATTGCTCTATATATCAGTATATCAATATGGTACATTATTAAAATCGTCGTTTAAAAAAACATTGGGCATATGAAAAATACGTAAAATTATCATAATCAATTATTTATATATAAGAACGGTAAAGGTATGATCGAGTGAAATTATATCAGTTAATTTACATATAGATTACAGTTATTACTTAATTGATGAATGATGATATATAAAGCTCAAAATATATTAATGTTGACATTTTGTTTAATGTTATTATTTTTAAAAACTAAATTAACACGATATATATAAAACTGAAGGTATAATCCATCAAAATCAACTTAATTAGTTGACATGACAGACAAATTCTTAGCCCGTGGAAATGGCACACAAACGATGCATGCATGGCTTTTAAACCAACCCTTCGAAACCAAGCTAGTGTGAAATTTTAACCAATCTCTTGAAGCTAGCCAACAATTTGAAAACACCATATATTCAAAATGGGTCATTTTTTTAAAAAAAAAATTTCTTGAATCTAGGTTGTGTAAAGCTCAATCGTCCTTTTGGGTTTAGTTAGCACAATCTTGAGGATGTGTGCTTAGTTTAGCAATCCAATTAATTTCACAACGATATCAACGTACAGGTTAATTAAAAAGCATAAACTCAATTGAACACATGCATGCATGTACGTAATATTATTTGCGAGTTGTAGCCCGGTGATCTTAACATGAATTTTATGTTAGGAGTTCATAACATGTTGTAGAGTTTGGAGTAATTAAGATTTAGAAGGGACGTGTACGTGTTTTGTTCAAAATATATTATTTGCGAGTAACGTTTGGAAGTTTCATGCATGGATTAATATATAATTTTAGAGATACAAATATCTTTTGATTATATATATATATATATAATTTTAGTAGAAATATATTTTATATATAAGCCTAAATTAAAATATATAAATTTCATTAAATTAACCCTCTTAAAAAATATATACACTCCATGCATCTAATTGAATTGAAGGTTGGTTAAGTTCCGTTGTTGAAAAAACTAATTAATAATTCATAAATGGTAAAAAGAAAGAAAATGGAAAGAATATATTGAAAGAAAGAGAGGTTCAAAATTGCATACTTTGCTTATGAGTTATGATTGTTGCCCCCTTCAGCCAGCACACGCTTCATCATAACTGTTGCTAAAACTAAACTAAGTCAACTACATCAATATATATCTCTAGCTTTTGCATCCTCACCTCATGCCTCATGTTTTTTTTTTTTTTTTTTCCCCCAATCAATTAGCTAATCCAAAAACGTACACATTTTGATTAAATACTAAATTGAAAATCAACCGTTTGATAATTAGACAACCGACTCATATTTAATTTTTTTTGTATTAACAAGAGTTAATATGACATTCAAATTAACATAAAAGAAGTTACAATAATAAGAAGGTCTCAAATGATATATAGACGCATGCATATATATATATACCACTCTGAAGTTCAGTTCTCCTTTATTTGGCTTAATTTGAATTCAAAGTTTCAAGTTTGTCAATTTAATTAAAACTTCTACTTTGTTAATAATAATGTAGAATCTAGGATTTTTGTGATCAACAACACATTTACGATAGATAGAATCTATATTCGAGTATCCATAAACTTTTAAGTTTTGATCAAACCTATATAATTAAGATATTTCAAAATAAGAATTTTTCTCTAACAAGATCGATGTGTTTGTTATATATATACATTTTGTATAATTACATTTTGGGTAATTGATTACACGTTAAAGATTACAAATTTATTTCATGTAATTGTATTCCATAAATTAATTAATATCAATGAAATTTAAAGTGAAGTTTCAAGTGACACATAAATCAAATATAATTAAAGTGGCATAAAAATGAAGCTATAAGTACTCATTCTTTATTGGGAAACATGCCAAATGCAAATCGGGACCAACTATAGGGCAAAGGACATCAAGCTTAACTATTTTACATCATTATGTTATTTAAGTTTGATTCCAGCTTTATATGTATGTATATGTACACACACAGACAGACAAGATTATCGTAGAACCTAAATTTAGTGCAGAATTACAGAACCAACTTTAAAATTAAATAACATAATAATTATTAATTTTTAAAACAAAAAAATTATATCATAAAAACAATAATTTTATCATCTTTAAAACATTACTGATGATTTTATATTTTTTTCAAAAACATTTTTGAATAGTTAACATTTAATATTCGAGATTGAATATTCAACATTGAATCGCTTGAATTCTATATATTCAACATCGAATAAACGTTATAAATTTAAAAATTCAACATCGAATATATGGTTCTACAATTCTGTACCAAATTTAGGTTCTGCAATAATTTCAACCCTGTGTGTGTGTGTGTGTGTTCAAGTGGGTATCACTTATTATGCTGCACACCAGAAGGTATCACTCTTAAAAATATTTTTTTTTTAATTTCTTTTCATAAACAATTTTTAATTAACATTAAAAATATAATATATAAATTTCACGCAAGTTCACACAATCTAAGTGCATGAAATCATTCATTACATAAAATGTACATTTACATACATGCAAACTTATGTGAGTGTACGTTCACATTATTTTTAAGGAGTTGGAGATCTGAATGTATGTAGAATTTACATATCATCTTTATAATGTTAATTAGAACATGTATAAAAGTATAATCATTTTGATGAAAAGTTGTTAGTTTATACATATCTACATAAAAAAAAACCATGTGAATTATTCACTTGCTGGTGAACTGAGTACATTGGATTTTTTGTGATACGCTGCCGAACCTTATTATATACACACATACATATACACACTTCGATTTTATGTTTTGACTTGTAATAAAGTTTTCTTGTCTTTGTATCTTTTTTAAAATAAAATTTTTATATGTATACAAACCTTAAAGCAATAACAATCAATAAATTTAAAAATGTTATGATCAACATGATATCATGTACTTTTTGTATAATATTTCACTATGATACCATATCACGCTTTACAAACTTACTCTCATTAAACGAAGTTATTTCATTACTACAAAATAAATACTTAGTTCTTTCTTACCATCATTGGCGGCATCCTAAATTTCACTATAATACAACCTTACTCTCTTCAAACATAGTTATTTTATTACTACAAAATAAACATTTAATTAGTTGTTTCTCACCACCATTAGTGACATCCTTCCCATGTTTCTCTATCGTATGGCTAGTTGGCTACTCAAATCTTGAATCTCATTGCAAAGTCACCTCTCCTCTTACACTTTGATTTAGATATTTTCTCGATTCGGTTTCAAGTTAGGGTTTCTCTCCTTGCCATTGTCGACGTAGATCTCTTAAGATTTTTCTATCTGCAGTTATTCTCTGAATTTAATTGAAGGTGTTTTGCTTTCTGATATTTTCTTCATTCAAATGTGGGTTTGATGTTTTGAATTTCAGATCATTCTTTTGTAGGTTTCATACTAGGGTTTCGTATCTTCGTCATTGTGTTTGATTTTAGGGTCTCATTAGAATTCCTTGTAGAACAGATTTAGTGTAAAGTCTGTTTCAAGTATGAGTTTTTTATTCTTGTTCTTGTTTATAGTTTGTTTTAGGTCTAGATTCCTATTTTGTTTTTGTTTAAAATTTGTTTCAGATTTGAGACAAATGGGATACTAGGGATTTTGTTTTTGTATTTTCTTGAGTTTCCAATTTCTTAGGATTTCATTTAGGGATTTTGTTTTTGTTTTTTCTTTTTTCAAAATATGTGTTTCTCATTTTTTGTTTGGGATTAAGATTGTATTATTCAATTAAGGGTGAGCATAGGATGGTTCGGTTCAGTTTCTGTCCTAAATCGAACCCCAACCAAAATTTTTAGAATCTGGATCGAAAGAACCGTTCAGTTTTTTTGTTTGAATTACCGGGTATTCTGTTTCAACCATGGGTTTTTTGGTTTTTGATTTTTTAATTTTAGTTTGGTTTTCGGGTTTAAATTCAAAAAAAAACTTGGAATTTTTTTTTTGTTAAAATTGAGTTATTTTTATTAAATTGGCACTTCATTTATTAAACTTTAAAAGTGGTTCTTAATTACTAGTTAATTTGACATTTTATATATTAAAGTTCAGTTTATGGTTTTTTGATTTGGTTTTAGGCACAATCCGAAGCCAAACCATTTGAAATGGTTTTTCTGGTTTCAGATTTTTCGGTTTTCTAGTTTGTTTGGTTTGGCTTTTTCGAGTTTTTCGGTTTTATTGGTTTCCGGTTTAAGATCTGCTTACTCCTACATTCAGTAACCGACGAAGGACATTCATGAACAAATGAATATAATATGATAAAAAAAACTTAATTATATAAATTAATATAAATTATAATTATTACTTTAATTAACAAATCTTAATCATAAGAGTAATTTAATAAAAATCTGTAATATTTTAATAAATTATAAAAGAAAAAACCACATTATAAGTCTATAATTAAAAGGTTTATTATGAAAAAAACCAATATGTTTTTACGTTTTTTGTGTTTTCTTTCCTTCATGTTATTTTTTTTTCATAAAAGCCCTCAAGGTTTTTTTTTATAGTGAAATTTGAAAATTAGACCTCGATTTTTCAGTTTTTAAAAACCCGATTTACTAATCATAATCGGGTTCTAATGTCCAAATTTTAATAAATCAAAAAGGAAAAATTAACTTAAAGGAGTTTTATGAAATAAAAAACATGTAATGACGAAAACGCAAAAAACATAACAACATGTTGATTTTTTTCATAATAAATCCTAAAAAAACTCAATACACTTAAATCCTAAATATAATTTTTTGGTGCCTCTCCATGCTCCTCTCAAGGTTCTCTCTCTTTCTCTCTCACTCTTTTTACTTTATTTAATTTTTAGAATTTAAAATTCAATGCGGAGACGATTTTCTTGGTGTGAATGTGAAGTTAAAATTGATTCTAATTATTTTAATGCTCATAACGAGATAGAAGAGTAATGCATTTTTAAAAAATTAAAAATACAATATGTTTTTTTCTCAAGGGGTTTGTCACTTTTTATGTTGCGTGATTAGAAATTTAGACCAAATACCTTATTAAAAAAATTAAAAAAAAATTCCTCATTTTTGTAAAACAACTTGTGTTAAATTCCAAACAGAAATTAAAAAGGAAAATTTGTGCAAAAACCCTTAAAGTTAGATAATTTTTGCGAATAAAACCGTAAACTAACTTTTATATATATATATATATATATATATATATATATATATATATATATATATATATATATATAGAGAGAGAGAGAGAGAGAGAGAGAGGTTCTAAGAAAAATGACTTGAAGGCTGATGAACCGGTTGCAATCTGCTGAAAAACCATTCGTCTCTGACGAACCTTCTCTCCAGCGAACTCATTTATCTGTGTTTTATCATTCAAATCTAAATTTCTTGTTGATTTTTTGTTCAAATCTATATTTTTTTTTTGTTGGAATTTACTTTTTCCATGAAATTCTAGTGGTCATTGGTGATTTTTCGACGGTGGTCTATAACTTTCAGCCAGTTATAACCGGTAATATTTTATTTCTATGAGAGTTTAACCGTTGATGGTTTTTTGTACGATGAGAATTTTAATCATAAAAATAGATGAACTTGAGTTTTTTTTTTAAGTACAAATATCCAAGGTGATTTTTAAATCTCATGACATAGCAGAAAGTGAGAGTCCTTTTTCCCTTATTTGAATAAATATAGCCCATGCATTTAGGTCACCGAACAGATACTCCAACAAAAGCCACATGACCGAGAAAAATAACTAGTACGCATCGACCCTGGAAAATATATGAGTGAAAATGACTTTATGTCTACTTAATTTTATTCAAATAATAATTAACACTAAAAACTTACGTAGGATAGTTAAGAAGTTTTTAGGTTTGAATATTATATTTAAAATTGTATAATATAACCAACAGTAACTAATATTAGTTACTAATTAATAAACATGTGTTATTTAATTAATTTCAGCATAATATTATATTTTATGGTTTCATTTGATATCTGGATTTGAAAATTGATCAATGTTTTTGTCGTAAAATAGAATTTAATAAAATTGGAATTTAAATTAGTTTATTTATAACTTTGAATTATAAAACTAAAGAGTTACATATTTTTTATATTTCAACAATTTTTTCATTTATAGGAATTTAAAATTCCTATGAATTTATATATGAATTTATATTTCACCAATTCACTACATAAACCCATTGACAAACATTAAGGGGGACGTTCAGTTCACATATTTTTTTTCTCTAGATTTGCATTTTGTCAAAAAAATTTGCATATGCAATATTTGCATTTGTCAGGATTTTGTCAAAAAATCTACATTATGATTTAGAAAAAATTTGGTAATCTAAAAAATGCAAGATAACTGAGATTTAAAATATTAGAGGGAGACTGTGTTTTTAAATAACAAAGAAGAAATGATTTAAAAATCTTGATATTTTAAATCATTACTGAAATATACGAATCAAACACAGTATTTTTAATGCAAATCTCCGTGAATCCCAGAAATCTGGGAACCAAACGGCTCCTTATTAAAAATAAAACAATAAGTCCAGTTATTTGTCATATATATCATTTATCAATCTTTTTAAATAACTCTAAACAATAGTTACTTTTTTTTAACATTCTTTTAAATTTTTTATTTCTAATTTATATATATTTACATGATATAATTTGAAATTTTATATTTTAAGTAAAACATAATCTTTATTATATATTTTATAATAAATAAAATGTTATGAACTATGATTATATTAATATTGTATTATGATTACTTTTCAAAACTAAACCTGACGAACCTAACAATAATTTATAGATTTGCATATTTATACATGAATGTGTTTTTTAAGTGCTCGACACTACGTATAGCGTAGAATCTCGTTAACGTATTTAGAAAGTAATAACATATCCGGTTATAATCAAAGTAAACTAATTATAACATTGTAGTATACAAATTTTCTTCGGTATCTGAGAAATGTATTTGCTTTCAAAATTATGTTCAACCTGCTTCTAATGAGATCTTCAAACATTTTGGGTCGTAAGTGGCCCAAAACAAAGATATTGAGAAATCAACTAAACTTATGCAACTGAATTTCACTTTTGACAAGTTGAAAATTTAGGGGTGTTTACTGTCAAGAATGGATCGATTTGGATCACAAGTGAATTTAATTAGAGTCTTCAGTTAAGGAGTGTGCTAAGTTTATATAAATCAAATAAATACTTTGAGTACCATGTTGAAGAAAGAAACTTTGGACAACTTATCCTCCATTCTTCAATATATGGGTTATCTTTATTTTAATAGTATGTATCACTTACTAATGGGTCAAGCATTTGTTTCTGAAATTTCATAAGCTTTACATGTTTTTCTATCATGTGATGTGATGAAAACATCAATAAAAAAAATATAGAAAATTGAGTTTAATCCTATTGAACAATGTGAGTAATTTTGTATAAAAATTGGTTAGTTTGATTTAAGGCTTTAAGCACCTTCCTTAAATGACAAGTTACGCGATAATCCTATTAATATTTGTTAATATAAATTCTGATTATATATATAAACACATGTATACAATAACGTCACAACCCCATTATTATTTTACCCAAGTAATCGGGAAGATTATACAGGAATTTATTGTTATTATTTTTTTGGGTGGGACAGGGAGACCAAATTTCTCATCAAACAATGACATTAACCGTCCCTCGAATCCAAGAACTCAGGCGGTCGCCGATATTCAAAAAAAAAAAAAAAAAAAGTTACTCTATTTTGTATTATTTTTTTAAAAGGTATTAGAATTGCCCTAAGGCCCCTAACAAAATCAGCATAAAAATTTAACATTTATATGATATTCTCAAAGTAGACTATTAGACCAAGTTTGAATGTATGCATATATAATTTTTTTTTTTTTTGAAAAGTAATTTTATCAAGCATCAAGGAGCTAAAAGGTGAAGCTCTAACACCTAAACAAACGAAACACCAAAATACGATTTGATTGGTATGTTTGGCACGACTAGCTAGAGTTTTATGCTGGAGCTTTTTTTATAAATGTGTTTGGTAAAAATAGCTGTAGCTATAGCTTTTAGTATTAAATTACATGAAAATACATTAATATTAATTAGAAGTTGTATTTATAATTAGTTGGGGGGTAAAAAGGTAACTTTGTTCGACCAAAAACTCAATCTCATTTTGAAAGCCACTTCAACTAGCTTCTCGTGGAAGACCTTTCAAATCCGAATCAAAAGCTTAAATTCTATCAACCAAACGGAGCTTTTGAGTTTGAGCTTTCAAAAAACAAAAGTTGAAGCTCCTAAAAGTTTCTTGACAAACGCAACTTACGTATCATTTAGCATCCATGGCCCATGGGCATCAAACCCAATCCCTTCAATTCAATATCTTTTTCTTTCTTTTTTATGTTTTCATTGATTCATTAGTACAATCATAAGCTTGATATATATTAATTAAACAAAAGAAAATCAATGTTTTATTGATTCATTAGTACAATCACACACTTGATACATATACATATACATGTTAGGTGAATACCCATGTATTGTATGGATTAGCTTGTGAACAATATTTATATAAATATATAGAGAATAATAATAGTTATGAATTAGAGTTTATATACTTTTGGTTAATTAATTATTAATTTAGTTAAGTTAAATATTTAATTGTGTGGGTTTAATTTTATTTAAATTTAAATTAGATTGTAGTAAATGTCACGGTAAATAGAAAAAATAACAAGTCTTAAATTAAAATAGAAGATGACAAGTGACAAGTAATCTTGTAGAATTATTATCAAATATTTGCTAGCCTAAGGGGGCGTTTGGTTCGCTGGAATCTGATGGAATCTGACGGAAAAGGAATGAATTTTCCATTCTGATAGGTTGTTTGGTAGTCCAAAGGAATGGAATGACCATTCCAAATTTTAAAAAAAATCCCCCATTTTGAAGGAATGAACATTCCATGGCAAAATGTAAGGAATTTAAATTACATTCCCAAACCTTTCATTTTAACAACGGCTCTTTTCATCCTCAACCCTAGCAGCCACAAACTATAGTATTTAAATTCAGACAGATTCCATTCCTTCCAGAATTCATTCCCTTGACAGATTCCATTCCATTCCGACAGATTCCAGCGAACCAAACGCCCCCTAATGTTTTAATACGAAAAAAGTAAAACTTTATGAAACATATTAAACTTATTGATTAGCTTTATTTACTTTTCAATTGTAACAATAATAGTGTTTGTATACATCAATTTAGTGCCTTGTTTTATAAAAACTGGAACCTTTTTTATACTTTAAAAGATATTGTTAAGTTACACCCGTTTCATGAATTTTCGCATAATCGTTTGGATGTGTTAACAAGGGGAGAAGATTCGACGATTCAAACCGGTAAACTAATCGGAATCGAACTAGACAAGGTTTATTGTGTATGGTTCAGTTCTTACTAATTTGGCCGAATTTAGTCACTAGATCTTTAACTTAACAACCCAACAATTAACTTTTTTTAAAATGACTATTTTACTCTTTAAAATGGGATGTTTTAGTCCCAGTGATTTATATTAATTCCATTAGTAGTCCAAATTTAACTTAACAACCCAACAATTAACGTTTTGTTTTTTATTATATTTAGTTTATTTATAGATATACTTAGATTATAAATATAATTATTTTGTTTATATTCTTAATTTTTATATCGTTTTCTTATTAATTTAAACATATCATTTTCTTTATTATTTTAGTTGAAAAATATATTTTTCTACGTATAAACTTAATTTTTAAATTTACAATTTTAGTTTCGTTTGATCAAATTCGTTTAATATAACTATTTAAAACATGTATTTTCATAAAAGAATAAAAACAAAGATTTAAAAAATCATACATATATTCAATTTGTTGCTTTACAAAATAAGTCATTTGATAATATATATGTATACTAAAATGTTTTAATCATGATATTTTTATTAAAATCCTGATTAAAATATAAGCATAAATAGTTTGTTAAAGAAATTTTTTTAACAATTAATAAAATTATAAAACTGTTTTTCATACATACATATCGAAAAGAAACCCAAAAAAAGGAATATAAAATAACTTTTCATACAGTTAACGTTTTTAACCATTATAATTTTTTAAAATTTTCCTTAACAAACTATTTATAGTTTTCTAATCATAGTTTTAATGAAAATATTATTACTCAAAACATTTTATAATATATTATCAAATAATTTTTATTTTGTCAAGCGATACATTAGTTATAAGTATTTTCATAAAATTTATGTTTTTATATTGTTTAACTAAAATACAGATTTATATGAAACGAATACAATTTAAACTAACCTAAAAATGTATAAGTTAAAAACTTTGATTATACTTAGAAAAATATATATATACACTAGATTAATAAAGAAGATGATATAAAAAAGTAAGTATATAATTTAAAAACTAAAGAAACTAATTATATTTATAAACAAACTAAATATAATACTAAGGAATAAGAATGAAAGGATTAAAATAAAATTCGGATTACATATAGAATTAATTAGTCATGGAGACTAAAATGTCCTATTTAAAAATGTAAAATTGTTATTTTGAAAAGCTTAGGGTGCATTTAGTTTATGAAAATTTCCAAAATTTTCATCTCACTTTTCAATGAAAATGAGAACTTGTTTACTTAACCACAATTTCATAAATTTTCATTTCACTTTTTAAAATACCACTTTTCATATTCTCTCTCTCTTACTTTTCTATTACATACCCTATATTTTTTATAATACTCTCTTTCTCTCTCTTACTTTTCTATTACCTAACCTATTTTTCTTATTTTATAATCACTCATCTTATTTTTCATAAAACAAAAACTTCATCATCTAAACAAGTTTTCACTTTTCATCGAAACTCTTGTTTTTTTTTCAGAAAACGATAACGTGAAAACTGAAATTAAAAACCAACTAGTTTCGTGAACTAAACGCAACCTTAATGTTAAGTTTAATGATTAAAAGACTAAATCCGAATAAATATAATAAAATAAAGACTATAGAGTTTTGAAACAAAATTTGAGTAAACCATTAAATGATGAAGACGAAAATTATCTTTTAAATGGATGAATGGAAAAGAATCAAAGATGGTGGGTGTTTAATCTTTTTATTTAAAAGAAAAAAAAAAAGAAAAAAAGAAAAGGAATGTAAAGGAGTGAGTGAGTATCATGGGGTGTCACAATCATGATCATATGGTAATGAGTGACGTGGCGCTAAAGGGGGGACCGCTCATCATGTGGAAGTTGTTTGGTGGTCCCGCAACCACTAACTGTGTGGTTCAGTAAAAAAAATAAATCACAAAGTTACAAAGTAAAAGTATCTGAAAGACGGGCCCACATGCGTCTTATTTTACCGACAATTTTAACCTCGAGTTAACTAACTGCCTCTACACTCTGCAAAACGAATATTTGGGGTGTGATTACGAATTGTGGGATGATGGTTTACTGAGTGATCGAAAGTGAATTAGGGTTAATAAATAAATAAATAAAAGAATTCATTATTAAAAACAACATTTTCAGGTCAATGAATTATGAATGATCGATATTTAGAAATTAACAAAATTTCAAGTTCTCAAATCTGAATCATGCATGAGTTTGGATTGTTTGATGTTATTGGAATTGTCATATTATGTGTTGTATTTGATGGACTTGAGAATCAATATTCAATTGAAATAATAATAATTCCAGGTTGGGTTATATATTTCATTTCATTATTTACAAAAACACATATTATCATGTAATTGTAAATTCATAAGGGTTTGTTTAACATTAACATGAAAAAATCAATAAGTTCTTTTTCAGACCCGGTGAAAGGAGTGGGTAAAATGGGCTAGGTCATAGGACCTCATTATTTATATATTTATATATATGTATATATAAGTTGGCCCATGAACGATCAGCCCAAGTGCCCAACAAAATCGCCGAAAGCCTCAAACCCTCAAAGTCATCCGCTAAAAGTCATATACAAAAGATGAGAAGAGCGAAAGACATCATCGCGCATCGGCCAAAAGTCATCCGCCAAAATCAAACCCCATTACCTACGGTTGAGTTCAACGAGGGCGACGATTGGGTTTTCGAAGGGGCGAAGGGCTTGCAACTGGTAACCGGTGGAGGCTATGGAGTGAATGGAGGCAGGACCGCCACACGTTAACGGTTTGAGGGACCGTCACTGTAACTTTGGAAGTTGAGGGACCGTTTCCATAATTTTGAACAAACCACATGGACCATTATTGTAATTTACTCTATATTTTAAGTATTAAAATAATACATTCTAATTTATATTTTGACAAGTGGCTTGTCTATTTTCATAAAAAAATATTTTGAATATCATAAACCCTTATTTATTTACAAAAGCACATGTTTATATCAATATATAAATATAAAATTAATTTAAGTATATTACATAAGTGATGTTTTGTAATGTTTAATGAATATCTACGATAACTAATTAGGTCGTGTTTGGTTCGCAGATGTTACATTTGAAATACCGCGTTTGGTTCGCGGATTTCAACCAGAATTTTAAATCCCAAGATTTTTAAAATCCCACCTTGCTTTGTTTTTAAGAAACCCCGCTCCTCCTATCATTTTAAATCCCATCTAAACTAGTTGAATACCCGTACATTGCTTCGGTTATGCGAGTTGATCGTGAATTTATTTTATATAAGAGAACTATACAATGTTTACGAAGAAAAAAGTACTTATATTAATCGTGACTATTAATTATTACACATAACTCAATCATAGTTAAATGTATATAACTTTACTGTATCTATTTTAATTTAAAAGAATATTTAATTTAAGTAATAAGTGAACCTTAATTAAATAATAAGTCACTAAATATATATTTATTCCATTTTGAGTTATGGTCTAAATTATTCTAATTAATATTTAGTAACTATTCATAACATATAAATGATATTGATGTAATTGTAAATAATTAAATAATTTGTTAATAATATATTAACTTAAGGTTGAATCCTAAATATGTAACTGTTGTAATAATCGTGAATTAATTTAGGTTTGTTCCATGTATAATTTATGGGATAATTACAAAAATAGCCATTTTTCACATGTTTATTCAATTTTTAGCCACTTTATATACATTTTACCAAAATAGCCACACTTTACGTTATCACATTTACGTGATAGCCACAATTTACGTGATTTGTACTTTTTTCATTTTTTAATGCATTACGTTACGAAAGGTATCTGGTCACGTAAATTGTTGTACTTTACGTGACCATTTTTGCTCCTTCCCCATGAATGTTTGGTTGGATATCTTGTCACACTTTACGTTACCACATTTACGTGATAGCCACAATTTACGTGATTTGTACTTTTTTTCATTTTTTAATGCATTACGTTACAAAAGGAGTTTGGTCACGTAAATTGTTGTACTTTACGTGACCAATGATTTGTACTTTTTTTTATTTTTTTAATGCATTACGTTTAAAAGGTGTTTGGTCACGTAAATTGTTGTAGTTTACGTGACCATTTTTGCTCCTTCCCCATGAATGTTTGGTGGGATGTATTGTCATACTTTAAAATGTTTTTTAAACAATCATTACATTTTTATGGGGAAGGAGCAAATTTTTAAAAGTGGTCACGTAAAGTATAACAATTTACGTGACCAAACACCTTTTGTAACGTAATGCATTAAAAAATGAAAAAAAGTACAAATCACGTAAATTGTGGCTATCACTTAAATGTGATAACGTAAAGTGTGACTATTTTGGTAAAATGTATATAAAATGGCTAAAAAGTGAATAAAGACGTGAGATATCGCTATTTTTGTAATTATCCTATAATATATTTGGTTCACTGAAAATTTAGCAGAACGGTTCGGGTCGGATGCCACTGACACAGTCTCCTTTTTCCCCTTTCTCGGCGCACACACGCACAACTCACACAACCCCGTCTCTCTCGCTTCTCCGTCCGGCGACCACCGTTCGGCTCTTCGCCGGCGAACACAACAACCACCTGCGCCATTCTCCGGTCTTCTTCTCCCTCTCACCCTCCCCCTCGCTCCATCTGTCTTCCTCTCATTCTCGCACATGACGGCAGCGGCTCCACCCTAGTGCCGCCGCCACCACGAAACCATCTCCGCCGTTACAGTAATTGGCCTCCCACACTCGTGCTCACCTCAAATCTCGGCGCTCACACACCGCGGCTCACCAGGGCCGGTCACCGAACCAGAACCACCGCCGCCCAAAACCCTAGTTTTCAGGTTGGTTTTCTTTATCTCGTTTTTTACTTTTTATCTTACTACTGATTTCACAAGTACCACTATATCATAGCATTAAGCACAATAACATGAAGTATAAAAAGTTTGATACCTTGACTAAATTGGAAACGTGATCAAGTTTAAACATAAACAATATGACTTTTAATTCATCAGTAGAAAAAGTTTGTTGAAATAGAAGTTCAAGCCAACATAGAAAATATTCAACAACCAAAGCTGGAACATGAGGAAATAGATCATACATATACAGACAAGGCCACAAGGGTCAAGAACTCAGATTTTATAAGCTTTCACCACATTTAAAAGGGGCAAATTGTATATCAATGTTTCTGTTAAAAAGTCAAAGTAATATAAGCTTTCACCACAATTTCACATGATGTTATCCATCATTTGATATGTAATTGTATATCAATGTTTCTGTTAAAAAGTCAAAAAGGTGTGCAAATATGTATGTATATTGCTGCTATATTCCCATCTGCATATATGTATGTATATAAATGTTTCTGTTACAAAGTAATGTATAGGTGTGCAAATATGTATGTATGTGTGTGTGTTTGTGTATTTTATATATATATATATATATATATATATATATATATATATATATATATATATATATATATATATATATATATATATATATATATACACACACACACACACACACAATAATATATATATATATATATATATATATATATATATATATGTATGTATGTACATATATGCATATAAATGTTTCTGCAGATATATATGTATCTATATTAAGATATTTGAAAAAATGTGCAAATATCTATGTATATTGCTGATATATACATGTAAGTTATTGTTTCTGCAGATATATATATGTATCTATATTAAGATATTTGAAAAAAGTGTGCAAATATGTATGTATATTGCTGAATATATATATATATATATATATATATATATGTATGTTTCTGCAGGTATATATATATGTATCTATATTGAAGTTTATTTAGTTTGTATCATGTTTTATAATATATTGATGTGTATAATATTCTTGTTTATAAATAGGATAAAAAATTTAATGGATATTTATAAACAATATATCATTTCAAATGATAATTTATTCATATATATAAGTCAAAAAAAAATTTTACACGTAAAAGTTATAAAACAGACAAAAATTAAACAAAAAAATCAAGAAGGGTTATTCTGTCATTTGACATTTTTTAATTCCAATTCTACTGAAAGATTTATGAACCAAATAGAATAAGGAATTGGATTTCATTTTCTTCTCCTGCCAACCAAACGTCCATTGGATTCTAATTCAAATTTCTGATAGATTCCAATTTCTTGTCCAATTCCCTCAGAAACATTCTGCTAACCAAACGACCCTTTAGTCTATTGTTACTCAAGAGAATGTTAATATAAGTTAGGGTTAATAAGTTCCACAACTAGGATTCATATAATTCAGGGATTGCTGAATAATAATGGTTATTTGTTTGATGTCCAGCATTCCAAGGGTCTTGCATCAGAAGCTCAGAAATGCTCTAAAAGATCTATGGAATTTGAACCATATGATATTCTTGGATTTGGAACTTATTCTTCTGATAAGTTGGGTTGACAGCTCATTTTCAAACCTATTTTCATCAGAAAAGGCGTAATTTAATTATCATCCTCAAATATGTCAACGCAGATTATCAAAAGAATAACTTCCAGTCCACCTCATTCACTGACTTCACTCCTTTCTCTTCGCTTCAAGACATCCTCCACCCAATATGTAGCTTCTAGAGTTAGAGATGCCACATTTGAAAAATTCATGGACAAGTATAAGAACCTCCTAAAAGTCGTCTCCATTCAAGACCTTATCCTAGCAAACCCCAACAATAACCGGCCTTCCGTCTCGGTTGATTTCCTCAACCGTCTCTCTCAGAAACTTCACCTCAATCGTGGTGCCACTGCATTTTTGCGCAAGTACCCACGCATATTTAAAATATTCTATGACCCCACCCACTCCCAGCCCTATTGTACACTAACCCCAGCCGCAATGCAAATAGTAAGAGAAGAATCTGTTGCCATTCTTAACACTCACCCTCTTGTCGTGGAGCGTTTGATTCGGCTTCTATCTATGTCACTCTCCAAGACGCTTCCACTCCGAGCAATTTTCAAGGTGTGGAGGGAACTTGGTCTTCCTGATGACTTTGAAGATTCAATAATATTCCAAAATCCTCACCTTTTTCACGTTCTTGATGCCCATGAACCCAATACTCACTTAATTAAGCTTGTTGGTACGATGCATGGTCATAACAATTTGACGGCTGCTGTAGAAAAGTGGAGGGTTATGGAGTGTTGTAAAGATGATTGCACTGTTGATCGAACAGAAATGAGGTTTAGTTTTAAACAAGGTTATCCTCCAAATATGAAATTGAAGAAGAACTTTAGGGCTAAAGTTAAAGAATGGCAGAAGTTGTCATACATTGGGCCATATGAGGACTATTGAGGAGTTTACAGGTGCCAAGAAGAGGTCTAAGAGTGGACTTATGGAATTGGAGAAACGTGCTGTTGGAATTGTTCATGAATTTTTGAGCTTGACTGTGGAGAAAACAGTGGAAGTGGAGAAAATTAGTCATTTTAGGAAATGGTTTGGGATTGACTTGAACATGAGGGATTTGTTTTTGGATCATCCTGGGATCTTTTATTTGTCGACCAAGGGGAAGAGGCATACTGTTTTTTTGAGGGAAGCTTACGAACGAGGGTGTTTGATTGATCCAAATCCTGTGTATGGTGTGAGGAATAAGCTTCTTGATCTCGTGGTATTGGGGCGACGAGGTTTGCATTCGAGTGATTATAAGTTGAGCTCCAGCGACAGCGATGAGGTTGATCCACACATGATGGAGAATGATTGAGGTAATATATTTTCACTTCAGAATAACAACCATAATTAATGACTATATGTCTAGTTTCTCATTGAAGTATCACGGCTCTTTATAAGATCATATATTTGAAATGATAGTTATCTTTCATCTGTGAATCCCAACAAAAAGGAGAAACTTACGTTGTCATATTTCATATGATAACAGGTGGCATCAACAAAGGCATTTCAGTAATATCATATGGTTCAAATTGCGTAGATAGAGAATGTTTTGAAGCATTTCTGAGCTTCTGATGGAAGACCCTTGTATGAAGAGCTTGATTACTTGTACCCTTAGTTAACTGGTTACATATAACATTTGATTATAATTAAAAAGCTTAACTTATTAAGTACTGAATTATACTACAAGATTAGTGCTAAGTAATGGTGGAAATGCACTATTACAAAATTATGTCAAAGTACAACTTGTGTATTTGTTTTATTTTTTAGGTAACGGTGACTGTTATGTTATAGTGGTGAGAGAATAATTAACCAACCTGACTATAAATTGATGTTTAAACTGACAACAACATAGTTAATTAACTAGTTAGATTGTGCCAAAAAAAAAATTGAACCTTGGAGAATATATTGCCTAGATTTCAAGTCTTTATGCTACTTCTTAATTTAAAAATCTGCTTGGAACTAGAAAGCTATATTTTTTCCATTTTCCAAATCCTTATTTGTTATTATTAGGATATGGATGATCAAACAACCCCGCAACCCAAATCAAATGCTTCAAGATTTCTCCGAAGTCTAAGGCCGCGTTTGGCTCGTGGAATGGAATTAGAAGGAATTGGAATTGGAATTTGATTTATAGCATATAGTAGGTTGATTGGTTGAGGTATGGAATGTTGTTTAAGATTTTTGCTAAGGGTATGGGTTGTGAAATGTTAGGAATCTAAATTCATTTACAAATAGCTAGGAATGGTAACTTTCTCCAATCATAGATTTTGATGGAATTTAAACAAATTTTTATTCGTGATTTTTGTAATCCAAATTTCCAAACACACTATAATTAATTCCAATTCCTTCAAAATTTATTTCGTGAGCCAAACCAGGATCTAAGAATCTGAAAATGTACTGGGGAACTATCGAACAATAACTTAAACTCAACAACACCAAATTAAACCTGAATAAAGTATTAAACCAAACCCATAAATTGAATCCAAACCCAAATAAATGAACTCCGTTATTAGATAGTGGCCCTCATGGAACTGTTATTTTTTGGATCCACTACTAACTGTGACTGGGACAAACAAAAACAACACACTTAATGTCATTTCATTTGTAGTGCATCATATCATATTACCATAAGGTGTTATGGGTTGCCTCGCTAAATTGATAAATCTTTCTTCTAATCACTGTAAAAGAGCAATGTAATTCAGCAATTCTATTGTTGATATGGGCAGATGTCACAACGAGGCGTTTGGCAGCTTCAGAAGCTGACGGTAAACTACTGTAACTGGGGTGGAAGTAGCAGGGGCATTAGGTATGTTATTTATATACTTTGTTCTTTAAATTCTGCTTCTTGGCATTGACATTCTAGTTTTAGTTTATGATAAACAAATTAATGTATTTGTATACGCGTCCTTTCGTTGAAAATGGTATGGTAATATTCAAGTTTACATATTTCTGAAACACCTGTGGCTTTAGAATTTAGATCATGATACGAGCCTCTTATCAAATCCCTTGTTATTCATGTTAGCGTTTTCTATTTCCACAAAGATTTACGATAACCTCTAACCTTACAAATTTATGGGATCTATGGATTTCTAAGGTTGATATTAACTTATTAGCAATCGTCGTCTTTTTTCTGTTTTTTCACAAAGGATGCCCCCACTAGAAAACTATAAAAAGTTGCTTAATCTTGAAATCATACTTGCCATGTTTTTTCACTCAACATTCAAAAGAATCGCTAATCTTCATGTTTGGTAAATTATCAAATTATTCTTTAACATATGAGATCCAAGGTAGGTCCTTAACCGTGGAACTCAAAAAGGGATACATCACTCATCTGCCATTGGGTTGAAAACAGAGGTCTAATGGGGTGGCAGTTTTGGCCCAAAGCATCCAAACGGGCGAAACAATCGTAACCATAAATAGTTGCATTCAAATATATATTTAGAGCTACTATTTTTTTTAAAATGTGTAGAATATACGATGTTTGATAAAAATGTTCAAAAAAACTTAAAAAAATATGCATTAACATTTGTTTTCTAGTGTGGGTCAATTTGGGCGAGAGCCGCCTGTTTGTCACATTGGGCTAAAATTGTCACCCTGTACTACTAGTGCCCTTAAAAAATACCGAGCTTTAGTTTTTATGGACATTTGTTTTTCAAGTCATTACGGTGAAACAGGTTTACAGGACTAACATCTGACTATGCAATGTGTAGGGCATTTATGGAATCTCAGTTGCAAGCATTCAAAGAAAGCAATCCTCAACTAGAGGTGGTTACCGAGCTTAGCCGTGGTCAACATCCATTTTTAAAGGGATTGTATAGTAAGTCTCTCTCTCTCTCTCTCTCTCTCTCTCACATGCGCGCGCCCGCGCACGCGCGCACACACACACACACACACACACACACTTTTCCTAACTAATATGCCTTGCCACTTTCTCATAATCAAGGAGCATAGGAGTTGCTTCTGTTCATTGACAACCAAAGGGGAATATTACTTAACCAAGGTCCTGAAATCTCGTACTTTTGTCTGTCTGATTTTGATCCCTGCTTCGAAAAGAAAGTAAACAGCGATCCAACAAATCTTCCTAGGAGCCGAACCAGATTATTTTACTTTTAGCTCCAGTTTGAGCTTGAAAGCTGATTTAAACGTGCATGCAACCTCACTCATGGTTGTTACTATAATAGATAGCCTTTATGCTTATATAACTCACAAATGGTTCATACTATAACACGATCTCCAGTTTTTCTCAAGTTCTTAGGGTAAGGGGAGTGGTCTCTATTCTATGCCACCATCCTACTGTCCACCTCAGCACGACAACACCACATCAGATTTTCTCTCTACCCCTTCCATCTTTCTATATCATCTAAACCATGGAAATGGTCATCTTTCTGTACCACTTAAAAATGCACACACAATTATTTAAAAGAAATAAAAGAATGTGAGAGACCATAGGCACACCGGCTTCGGCAGTCGGCTCGTCCATACGGGGCTTGGCACAAAATTGAGGTACTGAGGTCCCGCCTAGGGGGGTGGGTGCACCCCGCACTACTGATGCCACCTGGGCATTTTTTTGTGCTGCTGGTATGAGGTCCAGAGACCACTCTTCTTGCTCTTGGTTTACAAGGAAAAAGGGACTTTTTGTATGTAATCTGCACACACAAAATAAAACAGTTGTATTAAAAATTCTCTTTTACCGACTATGTTATGATTTGTTTTTGCTTTGTCATATGTTTTGTTTAGTTTTCTTTAATTAATTTGTATTAATGATATTTCTGTTTATCACTGAAAATTCCTTCTTTAACCTGTGCAGAGAACAAGAATGAGCGTGTTGTATCTGTTAAAAACATGACCCCAGAAGACATACTGCTTTGTGCAACGAGGCTTCGGAATTCACTCGGAAGAAAGGTGGTGAAGCTGAAGTCAAGACATGTCACCAAACACCCCAGCGTACAAGGGACATGGACCACAGACCTGCAGATCTGAATGACATGAATGGCTTCGGTGAACTGTTTCGTTCGTGTTTCCAAAGATTTACTGGTTCATTTCTTTTACGTGTACTAAACATGCAGTACAATACCCTTTTCTCTTAGATGGTCAAGATTTGCTATTAAATATTAGCAATTTAGCATGCATGTTCTGTATCACAAAGAAACCAGCTTCACTTCTCTTAATAAATTTTGTTACCGATGTTTGATCCTTAGACTAACTTTGTTCGATAAATTTGCACTATAGTTTGGTCTCTATTCATGATAATGATGAAGCGGCCGATATGTATTTAGATCTTACTTCTTAGAGATGACGTTGGGCCAAGGATGGTTAATTTACATTTCATCTAGAATGTGTCATTAGCAGACTTCTTTGTGACAGAAAACGATCTACTTTCCTCTTTTGCCTTACATCTCAACCCTCTAGATTCTAGTGGCTTACAATGTATAATGTCTAGATACAGTGCGATACCAACTATATGTTATTTTAAGTTTATCATAATGAAAACAATGGCCAGGAAAGAAATGTTTATAGTTTGTTTGCAATTAAGAGGGTCTGAAAATGGTGTGAATTTTTTGAATTTCAGATCTTAACCTAATTTGTACTGTTTGTTTAAATTCAGACTTAAAAGGTTGTATCTTCTGAATTTCCTTCTGAATTTTAATAGGAAGAGAGTTGTCTTAAGAGCCTCTTAATTTCAGATCATAAGGCATTCTCTTATTTTCAGACGTGGTTTTCAAACTTCAGACATTTAACTTTTCTAAAAAGCAAACAACACCTTAGACTAATCACTAGTTAATTAGATTTATAAATTAAAATCTGAAATTTTAGATGCTATGTGTGCAGTAGAGCAACTCGCACACCCTCACCACCCCACCTCAGAGTCGCATCTTACCCATGGTTTTACATGATTTCTCTATCCACAACCACACTCCTTAACTGATGACTCTAATTAAATTCACTCGTGATGCAAATCGATTCATTCTTTACAGTTGACACCCCTAAAATTTCAACTTGTCAAAGTGAAGTTCAGTTGCATAAGTTTCGTTGATTTCTCAATATCTTTGTTTTGGGCCACTTACAACCCAAAATGTTTGAAGATCTCATTAGAAGCAGGCTGAACATAATTTTGAAAGCAAATACATTTCTCAGATACTGAAGAAAATTTGTATACTACAGTTTTATAATTAGTTTACTTTGATTATAACCATATATATTATTACTTTCAAAATACGTTAACGAGATTCTACGCTATACGCAACATCGAGCACTTAAAAAACACATTCATGTATAAATATGCAAATCTATAAATTATTGTTAGATTCGTCAGGTTTAGTTTTAGTTTAGAAAAAAATGAGGTTTACTATATATAATAAACAAATGTTATATATGTATACATAGAAAATACATATTATTATTGCTTATGTTCCAATATTTCCAAAATAGACAAAGGTCCCACATCACATGCACTTGGTGCAAAATTGTGCAAGTTGAACTAATTAAACTATACTATATCCATGCAATTTGGATGGCCAATACATCATGAACCAACCCTCACATTCACATCCATCAATACTTTCTTTATACAGTGTTACCTTTTTTCCATTATCTTTAAAATAAGCTGCACATTCTTTATTAATTTAAATACAAGTTATAATAATAATAAATAATAATGATAATTATAATTCTGATTCTAAAAATGGGTAAACTAAAAAGATCCCATCTAAAACTAAAAGTTGGGTGCTTTACCAAAATTATAATCTTCGGCAAATGCCTTAGTTATTTGGTAACTCAAAGTTAAATGTTTGATTACTTAATTTTCCGGATAAAGACGAAAAGGGCAATTGCATTAACCAATCATCGATTTAAAAGCATGGGTAGTTTTGTCATTTTAGATTTTATCCGTTTGTTTGTGTGTTGTTGTCCTCCCATGGACACTTGGATATCTCCTCTGCAAAACAAAGCATTAGCTCATCACACGAAACCCTAATTTATAGCCAGCCCCTTTATGCTTATCCATCTGATCATCTAACTTCAACCCATCTCGATTCAACCTCCTTCTTGAGTACCAATTCCATCAACTTACGTTCTTGCTTTAATGTTCTCCCGATCATCCATGTTCTGTGCATCAGAGATTTAACAAGGTGAAATTTTTGGTTCTTGATTTCCGAATTTGAATCTTGATTTTGCATTTTATGAATATCTGGATTCTTGTTTGGTTGTGCATTCGTTAGCTTCAATCACGAAGATCGTACTTTTGAATCTAGTACTGCATCAGGAGGTGCTTACGAAAGTTATCCGTAATATTTGTTTATTTTGTGTTGATTGTTTGCATTTACTTAGCTGTGATCACTGATTAGCATATTTGTATATTTCTGTTAATTGTTTATATATTGTCGGCTGCGAGCATTTAACTTCTGATCATATAATTGCATATGCAAGATAAATGGTTAAGTATTATGAGTACATAGTACTTGTTTAATATCATAATTACACTTTTTGGCCTTGTTCTTTTCTAAGTTCGAGTATAATCACAGTACAAAGTCAAATAATTGACTTCTGGAGTAGCACATAGCTTCTAAGAAGAATAACAACTAGTAGCTTCCTAGTGGTGTATACCAATGAAGTAGACAGTATGCACGCTTTCGAATTGCACCGTTGTATAATTTCTTCGGTTTCATTCTTAGCGTACCGATCACTTTGGTGTAAAAGGTTTATTATTGTTCTTGAATGTTTGCTTTTCTCCTTTTCTTTGTGTTGTTCTGATTATGTGTTTGAGCTTTGGTTTCTCTTTCACATATGATCACTTGTATACCCTTTTGAAAACACTCGTAAAGTGTCAGTATTTATGAGATGTTTATGTATGATCTCTGGTTCAGTTGTGTATATATGTTAAGAGCTTTATCATTATTTAGCTTCACTTACAATTTTTCCCCCTTGTGTCATTCAGTATTCCTTGTTTTAGTAATATATTATTAGCTATGTTAACAATGACATTTTCGGTTTTTTGTTTTGGTCAAAGAGACCACACAGGTGTTTAGATGTGCGTATTGAAAGTGTAAGTCGTTAATATTTAGTTGTTGATGTAAGGGTGCCCTGCAATCACTTCTGATCTATGATTATTAGGTTGAAATTGTCAATTTTGAGTAATCAATTTGATACTGGCTCTGGCTGTAACAAAATTGATTATCAAGTGGCAAGGTAAAATTACTTCCTCACATAAACCATAATATGCCAAACCCTCAAAAGTTAAAACCATGTAACCATTTAATGTGATCATTAAGACAACAGAAGCATATCCAAACACTGTATTTTGTATTATGTTTTATTACATTTAATGATCTAATTATGTTTTATGTTGATTCAGTATCACATAATTACTTTCGGCATACACATCCATACACTCCCATAGATTTCAAATTTTCAACATTTCGGAATCCTACTTATCGGGTAGATTTAGATTTGCAATAAAGATGTTTTGATGTTTCCTCCGAGCAACACACCAACTGAGATGTATTTACGTACTTGTTGCAGGAAGCATGAAACTGGCAGCATACCCATCTAACACATGGAAAGTCGGCAACCAGTGTCTTTTGGGTTTAATGACATAAACACGAGTGATGTCACTGTTTGTTTGAGAAACAAAATAGGGAAACCCGAATTGTTCCATGTACACTCATCAATTCTCAAAGAAAAGAGCAAATATTTTGCAGATAGGCTCTCTGATCCTCGTTGTAGTGCTTATATTGATATCTATTGCTCAGATAGCAACTATGAGCACCACGTCGATCTTTTGAGACGTGTCTATCTTTCCAACGAGTCTCTTTTGGAATCTTGGAACTCTGTCTACTCTGCTGTTGGTGTCCTTCAGGTAGCAGTAGAATTGAAGTGTCAGGAGATCACCGAAAGCTGTATTAGCTACTTGGAAGCTGTCCCCTGGGAGGATAAAGAAGAAGAGATTATTTTGAAAGTAGTTTCGGAACTGGGTCCTGTAGCAATGCCTATATTAGCTAGGGTTCAACCTGTCGATGTTACTGCTACCAAAAATGTATTTCTCTCGGCTATTCGTTTTGCCACCTCTATTGCTCCCCCATCCCTGCCCTTTGGTGACGAGTTGAGGACTTCAGCTCAAGAGCAAGTCGAGTACATGCTAGGTGACGATGACGAAGAGATCCCGCTAGTCATAGCGGATGAAGAAGTGAAGTCAGAGTCAAAGAGGGGACTTGCGAACGTGTGTTTGTTGTTCGATAAAGATCTTTCTTTTTTACTCTCACAGACCGACACAGAGGCAGCAGAGAAAAGAGTGATGCAGTCTCTCTCGGATCTTGGATGGATTTGCAATGTTTTTTTAAAGATGGACCTGATGAAAGAATTTGTTGAGCAATGGATCGACTTGTCTAATCGGGTAATTGGGGTTATGGAAGACAATTTATTGAAAAGCAGCATGTGGGGTTTGAAATTAAAGATTATAGAACTAACTGGGAAGGTATTGGATGCGGTCGGATACGGGAACGTGATCATTCAACCGACACGTCGAGTGGAGTTGGTAAAAACGTGGCTTCCGTATATCAGGAAGACAAAGCCTGTTCTTGATATGATTGGGAGCTTGGAGACAGGATATCCGTACAAGATGGATGAGGAATTGTGCCAGAACATCGAAGGGGCGATAGTGGCGTTGTTATCAGCGCTTCCATCGAATGATCAAGCGGATATATTAGCAGACTGGATGAACGGAGAGCAAGTGAGGTATCCTGATTTGAGTGAAGCTTTTGAGATTTGGTGTTACCGAACCAAGTCGGCTAAAAGAAGATTGGTGGAGGGGTTGGATAGAGTTGGTAAGGCTACTGTGAGCTTGTGAACACAAACCGGTTCGTAATTGTAAGTTTTAACCATGTTAAAAGGCTTAAAGAAAGAACCTTTTGAGTTTTTCCCTTTGCTAATTTATTATCCCCTTTTCTTGGACCTGTTTTCTTGATCAACGGTGCCCGTGTCACTTTTATTTTGGAGACACAAAATATTGAAACTTAACACCAATGATAAAAAAAATAAAAAAGGAAAAGAAAACTTATTTATTATCACTTGGTTTATCTTTCTTATTATATATAATAAAATATATATGTATGGAATCAGACACATTTTTATTTGTGGCATTGTTTTATTGTTGAAAGTTATTATAAAATAAAAGGCTGTTTTAAATCAATTGATTAACGGGTTTTAATAATGGATATAGTTTTTGTTTATGTTGATTGATTTCGATCATAACTAATATGTTGTTGGGTTAATGATTAAATTATCATTTTCTAAATTGTGTTGATATGATATATATATATATATATATATATATATATATATATATATATATATATATATATATATATATATATATATATATATATATATAAAAGATCATCGCAGAACCTAAATTTAGTGTAGAACTGTAGAACCAATATCGTCCATAGATTAGAATAATCTAATGGTCTTGATTAAAAGAGTTAAGTTTGGAATTAGTGAAAAAAATATTGGTATTAGTGATATTTTAATGGTAAAAAAGAAAAGATTGGAAATAGCAAAAATATTGACATTAGCAAAATAAATATCTTTTTTATTTAAATTAAAATAACATTAAAATGATCTCAACCCTATTATATATATATATATATATATATATATATATATATATATATATATATATATATATATATATATATATATATATATATATATATATATATATATATATGTATATATATATATAAAATCAATAATACATATATACATGTCTTTTCAATCTTAGGGGTTTAATTTTAAACTTTTAAAATTAAGGGGTCTATTTTAAACATTTTAAAATACATGGTCTATTTTTAACAATTTAAAATATCAGGGTTTAGATTAATATATATATATATATATATATATAGACTCAGGTTCAAAAAAGTACCTCTCGAAATCAAGTGCACCCGAAGGTACCAACCTTAAAAAACTTTTTTTAATTTTTTTTTCTCATAACCATGTTTAAATTAATGTTATACACATGATATATGAATTTCACATACTTTCACACTTTCTGTGTCCTTAAAACTTATGTGAACGCTCAATGCATATTTATGTGAATGGTCATCCATGTGAATGATCATTTCACACAATGTGAATGGTGTGAATGACCATTCACATGATCTTTTTTTATCATTCACAACATTTATGATGTTGCTCCTTGTGAAAAAAAGTCTTATAATGTTGTCTTATACATGTCTATTCAAAAAAAATATATGTGAATGATCATTCACATTAGGGTACGCTGGAATCTCATAGGTACGCTGATGAACCTGATTATATATATATATATATATATATATATATATATATATATATATATATATATATATATATATATATATATATATATATATATATATATATATATATATATTGATTAGATGAAACCAGAATTTGCCGGAACTATTCCAGTGAACAAAAATATGAACCCTACAGCAAATAACATAGGTGTTCTGAATACAATATAATATAAAATTTTTGCTTTAGGAAAAGTAATATAAAAATCTCCGACCTAACTTAACGAGAGTAAAATTGAAAAAATGAGTAGAAAGTGGAAATAATTAAAAAGTTGTGTTATTTAAACATTGTAAAGGAAAAAAGAAAAATGAATTAGAAAGAAAGAATCATGAAAATAGGTGTTGTTTGTTTTTTAAAATGTTGATCTATGCGGTATGCGAATTTAGCTGTTTAAATCTGCGGTCAAAAGAATCGACCTAAAGGTCTGCGGTCTTCAAAGATGCAGAAAGACCTTTACAAACGTGGACATACAAAAAAAAACAAACGCACTTCCATATAAAACATCTTTCCACGTCTTTGAATTCGAAGATATAAGAGATTCGAAGATTTTCTTAAGCTGTGTTTTCTAACCTAACTTAACAAATGAAAGCTGAAGAAAGAAAGAGAATGTAGAAAGAAACAAAAAGTTATTGTGATCTTTAAACATTTTAAAGGAAAGAATGGAAAAGAATTAGAAAGAAAGAATCATGAAAATCTTTTTGTTCAAAAGTGTGAAGAAAATGAAAGAAACAAAGAAATCATAAATTTGTGTTTTTTCAAAAACCTATTTTTTGTTTTCCAAATTTCTTTTCTTTTTATTTCTTTCCTTCGTCTCTTTCTCATTTTTTTTCTATATCTTTAAAATTAAAGAAGTGTTAAAAAAAAACAAACAAACATGACCATATAAAAAGTCATTTTTATGAATTTGTTTTTGACTTGATTGATCGTCAACAACAACTGCTGCACACACACACACACACACACACACACACACACACACACACACAGAGATCAATATCATACTCTGATACTCATATACACGTTTCGACGGAGCTTTCTACATTTGATTGCTGCACAGCCCCAATTCCCGATAGATGGCCAGTTTATACGTGCAAGCGGAGTCGCCGACAGATCTCAACAGGAATACGGAGTGGTTCACCTACCCCGGCGTCTGGACCACCTACATACTCATTCTGTTCTTCGCTTGGCTTGTCGTTCTCTCCGTTTTCGGTTCTTCTCCTGGCATGGCTTGGACCACCGTCAATCTCGCTCACGCTCTGGTAATCCCCTCCCTCTTCTCAGTTACATCTCTGATTACAAATTTAGGGTTTAGGGACTGATTTTTTTCCATCAAGCTTGTTTCATCTGTCTTTATCATCGATTTGGATGGTTACTACGGGTCCTATGGGATCGGTGTCGATTTATAATGTATGTTGGTGAGTAATACAGTTTACATTATGCTTCTAATAGTAGCAACCATGTTCTCGGGTTTCTTAGATCGTGTATCGGTGTTACAGATGATCTATACATTCTGCATAGATTTTTGGACTTGGTTATGTCTATGCTACTGGCCTTGGTCTCAAACACTGCTGATATATTTCATCTCCCATGTGGAGAACATATGGCTGTCTCTTGTATTATGTGCAGACAGAGTAGTTACATTTATAGCTTAGTTAAAGGAGTATATAGTGGAGATGAATGTATGAATACTTGCACTCAGCTCATTTTTGTTGTTTTACCACTTGGTGCATAAGTAGTTGCAAACATGTGCCTGGTAGCAACCACTTATTCAAACGCCCTAAGTGAGAGAAGCACAGGTGGGTCTTTGTCAAGCATCTTTTGCTTGTGTTATCCTTGAATGAGTTATCAGCCACAAACATCTTCTACATCAAACCTCCAACCACATGTGTGATTTTGCACACCACTCGTTAATTGACTTTAGGGTACATTTAACAAGTTTATGATTTGTCTTCGTGACTGCTCGTATAGGCTTGTGAGTGAGCTCATATTTTGAGTGCTAATTTGTGTTTTCATCAGATGACATACCACTTCTTCCACTGGAAAAAAGGAACACCTTTTGCTGATGATCAGGGTATCTACAACAGGTTGACCTGGTGGGAGCAAATTGATAGTGGCAAGCAGCTTACCCGCAACAGGAAGTTTCTTACTCTTGTCCCTGTGGTGCTGTAAGTTTTCATTATTTCCTTGTGCTTTATCACTAGGAAAATCTAATGATGCTCCTATAGAATATTGTTACATTTACTCTTCTGAGCTCGATATATGATTATACATTTTTGGCTTGGAAAGAAGTGATGTAAAGGAATCAAGATTATCAAACTATATGTTTAAGTCTTTAAGAATGGGAGTCTCCAAATTACTCCGTCTGTTCATATATGGTTAAAGAATGGACATCTTTAAATTACAGATGTTATATCAATTGTTTTTAGTATAAAAATGGACATCTTTAAATGTTGTAGAAGTTGGAAGCCAACTCTTTTATTTTTATTTTCCTAATTCACTACTAAATGAAGATGAAGGAACTATAAACATCAACATCAACTGGTCTTTTACTCAAAATGAATTGGATTAGATAGACTGAAAATAAAACTTCATAAAAATGACAAAGAGGACCCCCTAAGACTTGACACAATGAGTATGAGTTGATTCACGCCTACCGATGGTTGACTCGTTAGATATGTTATATGTTCTACCTATGCGAATCTCCCATCATTACTTTCCCTGTGTAAATCTCGAACGATACTCTATCTCTCCTTAACTTTATCCCATTTTCTATTTTGTTACCAACTGTACTAGAGTTAAAGTTTGTTCATTATATTTTAACTTAATCTAAAACCTTTAGATTCTCAGTTGTTTTACTACGCTTTAAAAAAAGCTGTTTCTTACTTTCTGCTTGCCTGCAAAGGTGCAACTTGCCAATCAACATGATATCATTGTGGGAAACATACCCATGGTGTATGACCCTCTTGTAGTCTTCATGAGCTAATCAAATTATGGACACAAACACACCTCCGTTGCTAACTAGAATGCAATGCTGCTAATCATATACTTCTGTTATAAATTTATGATATTAAATCACCTAAAAATCTATTGAACATGGAGTATAGTATCCCCTACTTTCCCATACCAAAAACTTGTTTTAAAACTTCTTGTAGATATCAAGAATGTGATTCCTTAAATTCCTGCTGACTCCCTTGTCATTGTCATTATGGAGTTAAGGAAGTTATCGTTGATGCATTTTGTAATGTTTTCCACTACTTATCACATTGGAGTGATCTCTGAGTGTGCGTGCGCGCGCACAGGCATGTCCATAACTCCATATCATATGTTCTTTAAATTGTTCATACACATGATTGATGACTGCATAAACATATCCTCACAAGACTCTGAAGTGGGTCATACACTCATACTTCTGTGTTTGAAGCCAAAATATAAACTCCTCTCATAAATACCAAAAAGATACAATATCTAAGGCTATGGTTCCCCAGAAGTCTTGAAAAAAAGTTGGTCATATCTACAGCATATAACATGTACTTTGTATGTTTCTTTTGTAAATTATTATATGGTTATTGAATGCTTTGGTAATTAATATTTCATCGTGCAGAGCCACCAGAGCATAGTGTTTTCATACTTAAAATGCATTACTTAGGATTTAGTATGTTATAATATGGTTATGTGAATGTCTGCTTTTTGGTAGAGCCCACAGAAATCCAATTTAGAAGTACAAAAGGTTTAGACAAATTTGATGAGCCATCTCTTGTTTATTTTGGGTCCTCAGTTGCTAAGGCCTCTTTTTTGTACAATCAAGGAGGATAGGACTTTTATTATTTTTGGAGCATGCTATTGGGTTTAATAGATATGCAATTCTCTTTCCTTCTAGTACAGGTTTTCTAATTTCACATGTCTCTATTTAGAAAAATTCTTGCTAAGAAATAAGAAACCCATGAAATTCATGTTGGGATCTTGAATCAGATAACTTTTGTCCATACATACCCATGGTTCGAAGGGCTCAAACTATAACAAAAATAAATCTTATATATGTAGTGATTAGATTGGTGTACCTTCTTCCCGCACTGTTTATATTAGTTGTTTCGAAGTATATCGTATATGCTCTGAGCTTTAGATAAACGGTAGATTAGTTCCAGGCTTTCCGCTTTTGTGGAATGAATATACAATGTTCCATCCATTACATTTGTTGGGCATGGTTTACTTGCATCTTCTGTGAAAACTATAGTCCCCATGATGCATGGTATCCGTAGTGGAGGTCCAAGGGTCAAACCTTGGCTCAAACCCCTTGACTATGGGTTACACTATTTACATCCGCTTGGAAGTTCGCTTCTGCCTACTAGCTTCTATCGCTAGTGCATGGACTTAGCCATGGAACCGGTTTGTGGGGCCCCCTGTAAAAGCTATACTGCTACGTTCAAATTCATAAATTCGTTGTTTGCTCACTTTCTCCCTTTGTAATCTCATTGGGCTACCGTTGATTTATAAAGAAACATCCCTGGTTATCTATCAAGTTTGAAAAGGTTTGAGTTGTTCAGGCTATATTTGACGTTCCATACATTTGCGCTGCTTGAGATTTCATTATGATTCAGAAAAGGAAGAAATTTTTTTTTTTGGGGAGGAGGGGGTGGGGGTTTCTGTTTCTGCGATTAAATTGAAGAAAGGAAGAAATAAAAAGATAGCTGTAGTGAGAATAGAATGTTGATGTTTCTAAAGTTAAGAATCCCAAAATCATGGGCAGGGATTAGGCACAGTACCTGGGATTATGAAACTTACACACAAATCTGTATCTCTAAAGAGGACTCAAACTCACCTGGAGGTTATGTGGTAGTTGCTATAAACATTGCACTGTTGCTTTTAAAGGATCATAGGCATCGACCATTTATCATTTACTCCTTCCTGTTCATTAGATGTGTTCTATGATGATTGCTTTTTTCAACACTGAGCTAATATTGTTTTGATGGGTTATCTGCCGATTGTATTGTACAGGTACCTGATAGCATCTCACACAACAGATTACCAAAACTCAATGCTTTTCTTAAACACGTTTGCAGTTTTCGTGCTAGTTGTTGCCAAGTTTCCACACATGCACAAGGTCCGGATATTTGGAATCAACGCTGAAGGCTGAATCTATCCCCATCCTTTCTGAGAGTTCAGTTACGCCCATACCCATACATACATGTTTCTGTAATTTTAACGTCTTAAAAAGGGTACCTGAAGTCCTGAACCATATTTTATTTATTTATTATTACTTCTTTTAAAAAGGTAAATCTTTTTGGGACTTGTTGGTAACAATTAATGGTTTACATACGTGCAAAATGTAGATTTAGTCTGTAGATTGCTGATTGTAGAACACAGATTAAAGGAATGAATAGAAGTAAACTAATAATAAGAAGGCAAAAAAAACAAAGGGGTAAAGTCATACAATAGTAACCTACTTTTGAAAATTTATCAATATGGTACGTCTACTTTTTTAAATGTTGATATGGTACTTGTACTTCAATTTTTCATACCGATATGATCATATTTTGTAATAGACCCCTGTTTTTCATACCATTAGAACCCTGTTTTTTATGTAAAAACCGGGCTCTATTATGTAGAATGACCATATCGATACAAAAAAATGAAGTACATGTACCATATAGACAATTAAAAAAGTAAATGTACCATAACGATACATTTTCAAAAGTAGGTTGCTATTGTAAGACCTTAACCAAAAAATAAAATAAAAAAGTCAAGACACCCTTCAAAGAGGGGGTTTTTTTTTTCTACTTTCCGGTGGACCCTTTGTCTTGTTTCGGTTAGTAAGTATGCGACATGATAAAGTGGTTGTTTAGCTATATATATATATTTTGTGGAAATCTTATACTATTTCTCTATTATTTTCATACTTGTCATGATAATTTTTTTCTCATATATCATACACACACTTATGTATATGTACCAATGGGGTTTAACCCATTTGGTAAGAGGGGTGTTATGTAAGTGAGAGGTTACGGGTTCGACTCCCATCGGAGGCAAGTTGAAATTTAAGTGGAGAAAGTAAGTCTTCGGGTAAAAGGAGTAGTTTAGGAGTAGGAGTAGGAGTTGGATAGTTTGCCGTTCCAAAAAAAAAAAACATATGTATATGTATATGTATGTGTATATAGGATTGAGTTTCATGAAGCACGTACCATATTAGACTGGGGTACCAAAATACCATGAAAGTATTACAAGAAATGATCACCAGGACAATGATTGTTAATCAACCCTAGAAAGATACGAGCGTTCTTGAAAAGCTCTTCGATCTTACAAAACTACTGTGTAAATCTCTTATTTTACCGAGACAACATATGGACTATTTCTATTGCAACTTAGCTCTCGGCTTTTCCTTGGGTTCTTTAGACTTGGGCTAAATTCCAACAACAATCCAATATACTTTAGCACTAGCCCATTAACCTTTATTTTCCTATAAAATAAGTAAACAAAATTATAAGGAGAAGAAAATATAAATTTCACAATTTGGCTTGACTATTTTAAGAGATATATAAACTAGACATGTAGACATAAGAAGTATCGATCGTGAGCCTAAAAAGACAGCCAAACCATTGCGAAGCCAGCAACCAAACCAAGAGGAAAAAAACGCCTAAAGTTGAACGAGACCCTCATGAAACAAACAGACTAAGCTTAGGCTAACCGACCAGGAGCTTCTCTTTAATTCGATCCAAGTGCTGAAGTGGGACGGAACACCTTAATGCTATACCAATTTGTATTTACGACTATGATAGCTAAGCCAATTAAAGGGTACAGGAGTTGGATATCGAAACCTATGACTTGATTATGCTCCTGATTTCCAGAAAACGGTCTTCAAGTTCCTCTAAGTAGAGCAAAGTCCAGAACATTGCTTGCCGGCCAGGCCACCTTCTTCTTCGAGGAAAAATCAGCATTTCCGTTACGGTCATTAATTTCAGTAGTTGAGGAGCCAAATGACCTATTATATATAGTCCACCACGAGAAGCTATATCTTCATACTAACATTTTTTTAAAAATTTCTATCTCTCTCGATCAATGGTCACCTCTGATCAGTCACCACTTTTCTATCGGTATGATTATATCCCGACGGTACGCACACCTTTTTCAGCAGTATGTAAGTACAAATTTTTAATATACAAATTTAAACGGTGTAATTGTATAATCTCGTGCAAAAGTGTATATGAAATTGACCAAATTTTAAATGGAATGATTATTATCATTATAGAAAACTAGGCGTTATAAAAATCACTTGCAAATCAATATTAATTAGAACTATATATATAAATAAACACTCGTTCCGCATGCATGCTATATATATTAAATAACTTGAATTAAACTTTCAGAATGAATATAATATTCATTAGAAAGTTGCACAAACACCACATGGTCAAAAAATATATTAATAATGAACAGAAAAACAGAAAAAAAGTGAAAAGGAAAAAAAGGTATCATTCGTCCCAAAGATGATAACAAAGGAAAACGACTAGCATCAGGTCAATTAAAGGGTACGTGTAATCCAGTACGTACGTCCCGGCTAGCTGGAGTATAGAGATGGCAACAAGACGGTTTCGAGCTGAGGAATGGAAATCTTGTCCTCGTTTAAAAAAATCGTAGGTATTAAACAGGGATCCTCATCGGGTACGCGGGGAAACCCATGGGGAATCGGGGAACCCCATTTATAAATCAATAATATGAAATTTAACGACATAGTTCATAATTTAAGCTTAAAATGTCAATATGTTTATAAATCAAATGATAACGAAAAAAATATTCTTTAAATAAATTATATATATAAATAAGTTCTTTAAACTATACATAATCATTTTTATGCATAATATATAAAATAGATAAAAATATTCATCTTTGATATTTTATATAAACAATATAAATAGCATGTTGCTATTAAAAACGTATCAGATTTAAACGGGTTATGTAATTGGATACGAAGCGGCTATTATCAATACCATACCCGCCGCATCCCCCGTTTAAATTAATCGGGTTCGGGGAAGCCCGTCCCGATTATTTTGGTTTTCAGTTTTTCCCGTCGGGTTCGGTGTTTTTTTTTTTTCATCCCCACTGGAGTACGTATCAAACATTCATGAGGTAATTAATCAAGTTTCTATTTAATTTTTACAACTTCATCATATATTTTACATACATAAACATTAATTCATTTTGAGTATTCAAGTGCGACTCCTGTCATTATTTATTTTTTTTTAAAATTATATGTATATAGAGAGGGGGTTCAATGGAAAACCAACATGCATCGGAAAACATTGAAAAACTTCAATGCACCACTACAACTGCATCACGATTCACGCGCAATGCATCAAATGCTCGCGTGATACATCACTTGATCCAATTACTATAAAGTGGTTCCCGGGGTTTCCGATGCATATAAGTTTTCCGTTGAACCAACACCTATATATATATATTATATAATATATATATATATATATATATATATATATATATATATATAGAGGGAGGTTCAATGGAAAACCACAATGCACCTGAAAACTTGTGAAAACCGCACTGCACCACCACAAATGCATCAAATTCCCCCCGCGATGCATCAAAATCCCGCGTGATGCATCTAATATCCCGCGTGATGCATCAAATATCCCGCGTGATGCATCATCTTATTTACGATCATGCCACCGCATTTTTCATGAAATGCACCAAATCGGACGGTAGGCGTAGATTTCCATGGTTTTCAGGTGCATAGTGGTTTTCCATTGAACCCACCCCTATATATATATATATATATATATATATATATATATATATATATATATATATATATATATATATATATATATATATATATAGACTAAATGCACCAATCTTAACCATTACATTAAAAAATCAATGGTTATTAAAAACTCACATTTTTAATTAATAAAATAATTCAAAAGTGTATTTTGGTAAAGTAAAAAATTCATTTAACTTTTTATCCACTAATAAAATGTATATGCTCTCTTACTTTTTCTAATTGTCTCTCATTCGTCACAAAAGGGGTGTCACAAAAGGGGTGTTTTGTTGTATTATCTTTTTTTTAGACCACTACGATATTATACATATAATACTTCATATGCTACGTAACATCGTATACTCTAAATATGTAATTTGAACTATTAAACATATAAAAAAACTATTACAACCCTCTTCATCATTTCATTCTCTCTTTTTTTTTTTTTCAGATTTATGTT
>JAANYP010000137.1:380000-382500 GCA_020465985.1 Centrapalus pauciflorus
ACACATACAAACTAAATATTCGTAAGAGTCATTTTACACAAAACATGAGAGAACTCAATAAACTAGTCGTCACCCTCGTTCCTCTCATTATTGTCATTGATTGTTGCTTGGGTCGAGATTGATTTAAGCATGTCTTCTAGTCTAGCTCTAGACTCTGGATTATTAAAAAGCACATCAAGAAGATTTGTTCCTACATAAATTAATAAGTACAATCATTAATCAAAATTATGTAAACTAACAATTACCAAAGTGTATTGACTTAAATCAAACTAGAAAGCTACCAAATGATATAAACTAACAATTAGCAAAATATATACAGATTTAATGATAACCAGAAACCTATAAAGTTGATTGTATCAACACATATAAAGCAAGTACAAAATTATCAATCATCAAGCTACCAAACTATCAACGTATATAAACTATATGAGTACAAAACTATCAAGATATTGACATAAATCAAACTACAGATTATCAAACTATCGAACCATCAACATATATAAAGCAAAGTATGAAACGTTTCAAACTATCAAAATATCAACATATATAAACCAAGTTACAAAATTATCAATTATTAAACTACTAAATCATCAACATATATAAACCAAACGACAAAACAACGAATTATCAAATTATCAAACCATCAATATATATAAACCAAAGCATAAAACGTTTCAAACTATCAACATATATAAACCAAGCTACAAAATTATCAATTATCAAACAACAAAATCATCAACATATATAAATCAAGCTACCAAACAACGAGTTATCAAACTATCGAACTATCAACATATATAAACCAAAGTATGAAACGTTTCAAACTATCCACATATATGATCAACCAAAGTATGAAACGTTTCAAGACTCGACGCTTAACCCCTAACGCTAATGTCGCCTCTAATACCACTAATTCTTGTAGTGGCTAGCTAGATAGTTTTAAAATTAGTTCAGTACAAGAAAAATGTTATTTAGTAAAACATGTTTTTAGTGACACAAAAAAGTGTCACTATATTTTATTTTTAGTTTCAGTTATGAATAAGAGTAGGTATAAAACAATCATTTACCCGCACTTTTCCAAAGTAGTGGCACAAAAATTGTCACAAAAATACTTGAGGTCTATACCCACATACACTTTTAGTCACTATATATCTATACACACTCTACTTTCTACGTAAAAAGATTTTGACACCTGTAATAACACCTTTTTGACTTTTAATGACACTTTTCATGTATCACTAAATGATATTTTGTTTGTAGCGGTTAATGGATTGTCTTGCTTGTGTTAGCTAGGCCGGATCGATAAGGACCTTATAAGTTGTAATTCTATTAATTTAATTGAATTTTTATTCAAATTTCACATCAATTATAATTAAGTATAGATTGTGATCGACACGTACCTTTTAAACCCATGATTTTGTTAGGGTTTCTTTTCAGGTGCGACAACAATATATCTCATCCCATATACTGCACTACATACTATACTGATCGATCGACAAGTATTAATTGATATCATCTTGATTAATTTCATCATACCAAAGTTATTAATTCAGTGTGTGTGTGTGTATTTTGACAATTGGGATCGTGTCCAGCTTCAGTTATTAATTCAGCATAAAGTAAACTCTTAAGCACACATCATTGAACAACAGAAATTCGATCAATCATGACACGTACACGTACAGTTGATTAACACACACACACACACACATATATTTTTATATATATATTTATATAGATTTAGGTTCAAGTGAGTACCACCCATAGTGCAACGCACCTGAAAGTACCACTCTTAAAAATAATTTTTTAGAAAAAATTTTCATGAACAATTTTAATTAACATAACACAGATGATATACAAATTTCTCGCAATTCGAACATTCTAAGTGCATGAAGTCACACATCACGTAAATGCACGTTCACATATATTCAAAATTATGTAAGTTAACGTTCACATTACTTTTTAGGAACTAAGAGATGTGAATGTATGTGAAATTTACATATTATCTTCATAATGTTAATTAAAACATGTTTATGAAAAAAAATTAAAAAAAAAGTTTTTTTTTAAATGTGGTACCTTTTGGTGCGCTGCATAATGAGTGATACTCTCTCAAACCAAATCTATCTATACTATTAAAAGAGTAAATATACTCATCTATCTATACTATTAAAAGAGTAACTATACTCATTTCTAGTGAAGCCACGTGTCGTCACCATGAATCGACACGTGGCATTTATAGATTTTAAAAATAATAAAGAAATTTAAAATCAAATATATTTGAAATATAATATAATTCACTTTTAAATTCAAATCAAATCAAACAAAATTTAATACTTTACTAACTTATTAATTAAATTTATTCAAATATAATATAATCCAATTTTAAATTCAAATCAAATCAAATCAAATCAAACAAAATTTAATAATCTACTAACTTATTAATTATAAGATAATATAATAAAAGTTTAAAAATATATATAAGAAAAAGAATACTCTTCATATA
>JAANYP010000137.1:387500-502473 GCA_020465985.1 Centrapalus pauciflorus
ATATATATAGCTAGATATAATTAATTAATATTTATGATCAACTTTTTACCATGAGCCTCCTAACATTCCACTCCAAAAGCCATTGGTATCACCGTTGTGATCTGGATTTTGTTCAACATTATGATGTCCATCATGAGTAGTAGCCGTTGTGCTTGTGCTTGTTTTCAGATCTTCAAATGGGAACAAAAGCCTCCCACTTGAACCGTCATGAATGCTACTTCCATATGTACCGCCTCCTCCGCTATTGCCTCCCATTCCATCCAAGGAAAAATTAAGAGATGGAATCTTAAAATCTGGCATTGGAATCATCAACTGTCCTGATGACGAGTAAACTGAATTAGGATCAGGAATCGGAATCGGCATGAAGGAATTCATCATGCCCCTTGTTGATATTCCAGTCAAGAGTTCCAAAGCTGAAAGTTGAGGTGAGTTATTAGTATTATTGGTGGTGGTGGTGGTATTTGTATTTGAAGCAGAATTGGTATACTTGTTGGCATCAAAATTGGGTACTTGGATAAGCTCAGAAATGGTCTTGAAATCATTGGTTGATGGGTAACCAAGATTCAGATCGTGGCCATGTTCATGTTGATGATGCATTCTAGGGTTTTGAGAAAGTAGTGGTGTAGGTGCAGATTGAGGTACCACCAGATCAGGAAGCTTCTTTGAGATTGAAGAATGAGATGAGATGGAAGATGATGACCTCTTGTTCTTCCTTGAGCCACCACCAACAGGAACATTTCTAAGGGACCCACCTTCAGTCCAATACCTTCTACAAGTCTTGCAAAAGTATCTTGGCTGTGAGAGGCTGTAATTATTGTAGTAACAGAACTTTGTGTTTGTAGAATTGCATCTTGGACAGTTTATAGCAGCTTCCTTTTGTGGCCGTGTCCTTCTTTCCAAAGACGATGAAGAATTTGAAGATGGTGGTTTTGAACATGAATTCGTAGCGTTTTGTACTTCCATGGTCTTCATCGCTATCTCCTATATATATAAACAATAACCCATAAAGATAAAAGTAAGAAAAAAAGAGAAGATAAAGACATAAAGATCCAAAAACTTTAAGATTTGCAGACAAATGAACAGCCCAAGCCAACTGCTTTATGCTTTTCAAAAATCCATAAAATCCGGTCTTCCAGATAACTAATTTACTTGATCTTTTCCCAAAAACTAATCCACTCTTTAATCATATACTCATAAAAATTAATTAACACAATCTTCTGAGCAATAATAATAAAATTATTGACGTACGATCGAGAACAACTAAGAGACTATACAAAAAGGAATTGAAGGAAATATGGTTGAAGATCAAGGACTTGCACTTTCTAAATATAGGATGATCATAACCCATAAATTCAAGATAATAGTTGTTGATTTACACAAGTAGAAATCAGAAGCAAAGCTTTACGTACTTTGGTTTGATCTAGATCAATAACCATACAACGACTCTAATGAAATGAACAATTCAACAAAAAAGCACATATATATATTAAGAAAAACCATCCGATCAAGCTTATTTATGTTTTGGTTTTGGCAAGTAATTAAGGGAGATCATGAAGAAGCTATGTACGTACCTGTGGCGGCCAGTGAGCCGTATCCATGGCTGAAAAACGCAAATCGAGAGAGAGAGAGAGAGAGAGAGAGAGAGAGAGAGAGAGAGAGAGAGAGAGAGGAGAGAGATAGGGGAGAGAGATGAGCCTTTACTTTCCACTGTTTTTCAAAAAGCATAAAAAGGAATGTTTGAGAGGTTTGTGTGGACGTTCTATGTGCTTTAATGTGTATGTATGTAGGTCCTTTCTAAACTTTTTTTTTTTTTTTTTTTTTTAATTTTGCGGTGAGAGAGAGATACTTATCATAAATTAGCTAACATAAGATTAAGATAAATCATAATTTGTTTTGACATGTACTGTGTTCATCATCCTAAGTCGATCATTCATTATTTAAGATGAATCATTATTTATGCTTTATTATAAGATTTTATATCATTTGGTTACTCGTGTGTGTGTATATATATATATATATATGTATGTATGTATGTATGTTTGTATGTATGTATGTTATCATTTATAAGTTTATAAACCTAGCTATGTATTATGTAAAAAAAATTATAATAAATAATTAGTCACATAAAATGTGTACAAAATTAAAAAAAACATCATATAAATATTAATTGTTTTAAACAAATATAAGAAAAAGTGCAAATCTTTGTCATAAATATTATTTATCTATATTTTAAAATATATATACGTGAATTTCCTTAAATCTTTTATTTCTAAATTTACATATATCTAATGGATATAATTTGAAATTTTTGTTTTACGTAAAACGTAATGTGGGTGTGTCAGTGTGTGTGTCTATATATATACATACATAAAATATGCTGAGAACTTAGAAACCTTTTAAAACCTTTGGATTAAAAGAGTATTTTTGAAAGAAAATATATTATTTTTCTCTCTCCACTTTTTTTATTGTATGCATCTCTCTACTTTCATTTTCTATCATCTAGGGTTTTATCATCTCCCATTTTCCCTTTAGAATATGAGTCGCCGCCACTGTCATTGTCGCCGGGCTTCCGCCGCGCCGCCCTTGGCGCTACCACGATCACGAAGCCTCGTGATCTCTTTCTTCCCCTTTATATCTCTCACGATTTTGGAAGCCGAATGATCAAGAATTGACGATTTGAAAGTCGGATGGTCAAGAAACGAAGATCTAGATATTAGATTTATAATGAATGTAATAGTTATTAGATGTTTTTTGTTAATTACGATTCACAAGATTAATGGTTTTGTTTTTGTTTAAAAATGTGTGTTTGGTATATTTTATATGAGTTTCATACCAAGTGTTTGATAAAATGTCTAAATGAAATCTTCTTTTTTTATTTCAGTTCGTCTACGACACTCTATGTAGATTATCATATAATCTATGTAGATTATCATGTAATCCACGTAGAATATATTATACTTGACATTCTACACGACGCTCTACATAGAATATGTTCGTCGATACTCTACATTGAATACGACAGATTCATTTTCCATGGATTTTGAAGTTTAAAATCATTTTCAAAAATGTTTTTTTTGTTAAAAATGATTTTTGTATATGATTCACAAGATTTGAATGTTTTTTTTTGTTAAATATGTGTTTTTGGCATTTTTTTTTTTGTTAAAAAATGTGTTCTTGGTATTTTTTTGTTATAAAATATTTTTTTTGTTTCAGTTCGTCTGCGATACTCTACGTGGAATATATGATACTAGAGATTCTACGCGATATTCAACATAAAATACTTGACATTATAGATTTACTTTTTTTCTTTATATATATATATATAGAGGGAGGTTCCATTGAGAACTTTTGTGCATCGAGGCACAAAAGAACCTCCATCGGCCCTTGGATGAAAAGAATGTGTGGGTTAGATCAAATGGCAAAAGGGTAATTAAATAGAAAGTTTTATGCATCAAGTGCACATAATGAAATTCACGGAGGGGTAAACAACAATTATGCAATCCTTATTTAATTATTACACTTCCAAAATTAACAAAAATAATACATGTTCAAAATACATCAAAATACATGCATATCGTTCATCTCTTCATGCATATCGTTCATCTCTTCCAAAAATAAATCATGCATATCGTTCATCTCTTCCAAAATCAAAATACATCAAAATACAAACATGAATCGTTCATACAAACATAAATCATGCATATCGTTCATCTCTTCCAAAATCAAGAGGGGCTAAGAGAGAGGAGAGAGAGAGATAGAAAGAAAGACGGAGTGGTTTTAGGAAAGAAGTTAATGTTGATTTTCATACCAAATTTAGCTATTAATTATCTTAAAAACATTTAAATTCAAAAATAATCTTCATACATTTAATATCCCCTAAATGCCCTTTGTGCACCCTTGGTAGATTAACCGATGCACAAAAGTTCTCAATGGTGCCTCGATGCACAAAAGTTCTCAATCGAACTCCAATATATATATATATATATATATATATATATATATATATATATATATATATATATATATATATATATATATATATATATATATATATATTATTTTTAAATTCCAGTGAAGTGTAGAAACTTTTTTTAACATATCTTTATATCTTTTACTTATAAATTTATATCTATTTAATCTATGTAATTTGAAATTTCTGTTTTACGTAAAATATAATATGTGTGTGTTTGTGTGTGAATATATATCTATCTCTTCTATTAAAAAATTAAATAGATGTCACTTGGCACCTAACTAGAATGCCAATTGGCGTAACTTGGAAGCGACACGTGTAATTTTCTACAATTTCTATTTTAAAATATAATTAAATTAATTTAGAAAAAAACTTCAGCCTATTATCTTGGAATTTTGTTTTAAATTCGAGGTCTCTTGAATTTTCTACAATTTCTACTTTTAATATTTTTTATCATTCTATAATCTATGATATTTAAATAAATATCGAGGTCTCTTGAATTATTTTACTATAATTTTTTCATTTATTATTTGGAGGTTTTTTAACCTTTTTAATAATTTTTTTCATTCTATAATCTGTAATGTTTAAATAAATATTGAGTCGTATCTCCTTCATGATATTCATATTTGTACCATTTATTATCGAATTCTATAATATTCTAATTTTTTTAATTTATTAAAAGGTTATTATTCAAACAGATACGTATATTATACGGGTAAATAAGCTAGTATTTATAAAAATAAATAAAATGTACTATGTTCATCATCCTAAGTCGATCATTCATTATTTAAGATGAATCATTATTTATGCTTTATTATAAGATTTTATATTATTTGGTTACTCGTGTATATATATATATAGGGGTGGGTTCAATAGAGAACCTTTATGCATCGAAGAACCATGGAGAACCACAATACATCGCTAGAAAATCGTAATGCATCACGCGGGAATTTGATGTATCACGTGGAAATAATGATGCATCACGCGGGAATTGTGAGCATTTGTGGTGGTGCATAGAATTCTTCAAAGTTTTTCGATGCGTATAGATTCTCCATTGAAGGTTGGTATCTTCAGATGCAATTGATTTTTATGGATCTTGCTATATACACTGCTACGAACCTTTTAATTGTTATGAATCTTGTTACGGATACTTTTATAAACCTTATAAATCATATGAATCTTGTTACAAACACGTGTTGATAAATAAGAATACTTATATGTATTCTTTATTTGTTCACAACGTTCATAACGAATAAATTGTTCACAATAGATTTCATCTATGTACACACACATACATACACACATACATACATACATATATATATATATATATATATATATATATATATATATATATACACACACACACACACACACACACATATATATATATATATATATATATATATATATATATATATATATATATATATATTGCGGAACCTAAATTTGGTGCAGTGCAGAACCTATATTTGGTGCAGAACTGCAGACCAACTTTAAAATTAAATAACATAAAAACTATTAACTTTTAAAACAAAAAATTATACTATAACAATAAAAGTTTTATCCCTTTTAAAACGTGACTAATTATTTTATATTTTTTCAAATTATTTTAAATATCCATCACTGAATATTCGACATTGAATATTCAACATGAATCATCTGACTTTTATATATTCAACATTGCATAAACGTTATAAATTTGAACATTTAACATTAAATATATAGTTCTATGGTTTTGCACCAATTTTAGGTTCTCCAATAACCCCAACCCCATATATATTTAACATCGGATATATGGTTCTATAGTTCTGCACCAAATTTAGGTCCATATATATATATATATATATATATATATATATATATATATATATATATATATATAGACATACACATACACACACACAAGATCAATTGAGAAGCGAACTATATATCTTGAGAAGTATGAGAAGCAATGTAATTCATTTTTTACGTATTGATATATAGACACACATATATACACAAACACATCTGTATGTGTATGCGCGCATATATGTTTTTATAATAAACAAATTGTTATGAAATTTGTTTTTACAAAACATAACGCTTTTATAAGTTATTATATACAATAAGTCATAAAATATGTTTCTAACTATTTACTAATATTTTATTATTTTCACTCTTCAAATCGATAAATACTATTAAAAGAGTAACAAAATTGTCATTTGTTATTTTCTTTTTTTATTTGACACTTGTCATTTTCTTATTTAATTTGACAATTGTCATTTTTACAAATTGTCATGCCATTTACTAGAATTACTAGTTTATAAACCCATGTATAACATGGGTATATATTTAAAAATTTAATTTCATTAATCTTGTAGGATAATTTTTAAATATATTTTATCAAATTTATAATATCTATTTATATAATACAATCAATGTAAATATATATATACAAAAAGAAAAGTTATCATTCAAATTTAAGTTTTATATTAGATAAAATTTAGATTTGATTAAATATTATTTAAATTATTTATTATAGTTAGATTGGAAAAAACAAATTTTAGAAGCAAATTAATAGGAAATTGTTAGGGACACGTGGCAATCCAATGTTAAGCCAATTGGCGCTCTAATGAGATGTCATGTGGCATCTAGTTACTCATATAATAGAATAGATAGATTAATTAATAATACCAAATCAAATCTAATTATATCTAATTCAATACAATCTATCAAAATGTATTTTAACTATTAACTAACTAAAATTTCATCAAACTAATATTTAATATTATTTTTATATATTAATAAATATTTAATATTAATTTTTAATGTTATGTTTATATATTTTAATAAAAAATATTTATTATATTTATCCGTGTAATACACGGGTTAATAAACTAGTATATAACATAGTAAAAAAAATTTATTAACATGAATGAATGTGAGTGTGTGTCTAATATATATATATATGATAAAACATAAAAATATTGTCTTTTAAAAAGATTAAGAATAGTATGACTATTTTCCATAATTAATTTTTGCTTTTATAAATAAATATGAACAGCTGTTAGTTATTTATTTATAAATTTATATATGTCACGATATATTTTAATTATGAAAAGTACTATCCTTTTCATACATTTATATATTTTAGTTGATATAATTTGAGATTTTAATTTATATATAATATAATATTTATTTAAACTATTACATAAATAAAAATGTTGTGAAATATACTTCTACTTTATATTTTTAGTTTGTCAAACATTTAATATTTTTATATAAAGTTACCTATTTTAAAGATATTTTAAGAAACTTATAAACATATAAAATATGTTTTAATTGAGTGAATCGATGATATAAAATTTAGGTTTATTATAATTTTACAAATTTAGTCTTCTAAATAAAAATATAGATATTTTAACAAACTTATAAACATATAAAAGATATTTTTAATCAGATATATAGACGATATAAAATTTAGATTTATTGAATTTTAATAAAATTAGTTTTCTAAATAAATATATAAATAAGATCATTAGATTAGATTTGAGTTATATTAGGTTTTATGATATTTGGGATGCACTGAATTTATTATTTTATTTTTTAAACTTAAAACACAATAGGTTGTATTTATCTTTTATTTTATAAATTACAGATTGTATTTATCTTTTATAGCGAAATATGAATGCGCCATACATAAGGAACTAATGTTCTTGTTTATTATATAAAAAAACACATTACATATTTTTTTAATGAGATATAAAAAGATACAGACAAGAAAATACATATATGTAGATTTACGGTTAATCTATCTATACTGATAAAAGAGTAAATATACTCAATTCTCATGAAGTCACGTGTCATCACCATGAATCGACACATGTAATTTATAGTTTTAAAAAATAATAAATAAATTTAAACTATATCTATCTATATCTAACATAATATATTTTTAAATTCAAATTAAATCAAATCCAACAAAATCTAATACTTTAATAACTTACTAATTATAATATAATATAATAAATATTTAAAAAAAAAATTACTATTCATGTGTGTGTAGGATTATACAAAATTAATAGGTCATAATAAATAATCATATCATTATTATATATTTTTGTTTAAAAATAATATTTATATCTTTAACTTTTAGTTTATTATATTTATATATATTAAAAATATCTGTGTAATACGCGGGTAATAAACTAGTTTACATTACACTGATGATAAAATAGCAAGAACTAAAAATACGGTGTGTCTACAAGAAAAGTGTCATTAGTGACACATGCTTTTAGTGACACAAAAATAAGTGTCACTATATCTTACTTTTAGTGACACTTATAAAAAGAGTAGGTATAGAGCAATCTTTTACCCACACTTTTTCTTTTTTAGTGACACAAAAATTTTGTCACAAAATACTTGAGGCCTATACCCACATACTTGTTTAGTCACTAAATATCTACACTCACTCCACTTTTACCCACTCTTTTTATTGTATAGGTAAAAGATTTTGATACCTATAAAATAACACTTTTTTGACAAAAGAAAAAGTGGGTAAAAGTGGAGTGGGTATAGATTTTTAGTGACTAAAAAAGTATGTGAGTATAGGCCTCAAGTATTTTGTGACAAAAGTTTTGTGTCACTAAAAAAGAAAAAGTGTGGGTAAAAGGTTGTTTCATACCTACTCTTTTTATAAGTGTCACTAAAAGTAAGATATAGTGACACTAATTTTTGTGTCACTAAAAGCATGTGTCACTAAATGACACTTTTCTTGTAGTGGTTGCAGATAAACACTAAAATTATTTTCCAATTATATGGGTAAATATAATAATATTTCATATATGAATTTAATTTAATTTAAATTGATAAAAATAAAGTGCATCAAAAAAACATGTGTAAGATATTGTTCTTTTTCTTATCATAACATAAAGATCGTAGCTTTAATCTAAAAATAATAGTTAAACTCAAAACAAATAGCAACAATCAATATTTTTTATAGTTAAACCATCTTTTTTTTAAACATTTATAACAATAATCTTTTAACTGTTATAGCAACATATCCCTTAATATATAATAAGTGTTATAATTGTGGACTATATGGACTTTAAGAATGTGGAGGAATCAACCATATATGGACTTTATGGGTATGAATGAATCAACTTGATTTCACCGTTTGGAGATGAAATTAGAGAATAAATTTTGTCTATTCAAATAAACTCGCGGCAATGGTTGAAGTATAGAAGTGGAAAATTGTGGCATCATGAATGATGTATGGATTAATTCCTTCTCCTTGGTTAATGGAAACCTATTAAGTCCGTTTTCTTTTAGACTTGAGAATGTAGTTTATGTTTTCCTGGCGTGATGTGTGACCAAAATCTGAGATTAATTTTCTTCATTTCGATATCATGTTTTTCGCTTGGTTAAGGAATAAAATTATTAGGCTTTCAAAAAATATGTTCCAACAAGTAATATATAATGGGTTAAAACAGGCATACATAACTAGTATCAGTTAAGATCAATTTAGTTACGATCAATTTGATTAGTATAGATCTAGATTTTTTTCGTCTTTATTCAATAAACAACTTAAGTGTTAAACAAAAACTTTTTATTTATGAATCATTATTTAGTTTACCTATTAACGTAACCATTATAATATTATTTTACATTCACTACAAGAAAAGTGTCATTTAGTGACACATGCTTTTAGTGACACAAAAATAAGTGTCACTATATCTTATTTTTAGTGACACTTATAAAAAGAGTAGGTATAGAACAATCTTTTACCCACACTTTTTCTAAATTAGTGACACAAAAACTTTATCACAAAATACTTGAGGCCTATACCTACATACTTTTTTAGTCACTAAATATCTATACTCACTCCACTTTTACCCACTCTTTTTATTGTGTAAGTAAAATATTTTGATACATATAGTAACACTTTTTTTACAACAAAAAGAGTGGGTAAAAGTGGAGTGGGTATAAATATTTAGTGACTAAAAAGTATGTGGGTATAGGCCTCAAGTATTTTGTGACAAATTTTGTGTCACTAATTTAGGAAAAGTGTGGGTAAAAGATTGCTCTATACCTACTCTTTTTATAAGTGTCGCTAAAAGTAAGATATAGTGACACTTATTTTTGTGTCACTAAAAACATGTGTCACTAAATGACACTTTTCTTGTAGTGATTTTTACCCTAGATATATTATCTATATATCTATAAATAAAAAAATAGCAAATATTGTATAAATTTACGTAATACAAAGATTGTCTAAAGATCACAAGTTGATTATATATAACTTTGGTTGTTTCTGATGAATCTTTATCTTTCTTTATATATTAATAAATAAGAAATTCTAAAGCTACATGTCACCACCACCTTAGCTAACCAAAAAAAATTTTTTCTTCCAAAATATCTTAATATATATAACTCTCTCATTTTAATCATCTAACTGATTTTAAAAAATAATTAATAAAACTAAAATTAACTACCATGTAATTTAAGTTCTATTAATGAAAGACAATTTAATTTAATTATTTGAAAATTTAACACCTAATTTTACCTAAAATAATTTATTTAAATTATTTTATAAAAATTTAATAAATTATTTACTATATAATTTTATTCCCATTAAACATGTTTTTATCTTAACTTTTATTATAACAATAAAAATATAACACAAAATTTTCATATTTTTATAATTTTATAATTTTTGTCTTAATTTAATACCAACACTTTGTTATTTTTATTTTATAACAATATTTTAAATCTATATTTTATTAAAAATAATTATTTATCAAATATACCTGTATAACATGTGGTTCATAAACTAGTAGCTTATAAATACACATATGTTTTTTAAACCGCTCAAAATGATAATAATATTATATTATACAAAAGAGAGTAATAGCTTTTATAAAGTCATTTTTGTATTGATGGTTAATTAATTTGACAAACATGGCAACAAAAATCCATTTTAGTTCTGTTGATCTTAATTGATCGCTTTATTAAAGCAACATACATGCATACAAAATCTAAAATTCAAAAGGGAACTCGATCAGTTTTAATTTGCATGTTTCATATTCCACATAATACTACAAGTTACTTTTTCTTAAATGATTGATCACAAGAAAAAAACACACATAGTAGAAGGGATTGAATAATATGTTATTTAATTTTAAAGTTGGTCTGCAGTTTGCAGTAAATTTAGGTTCTACAATGATCTCAACCATATGTGTGTGTGTGTGATATGTAACTTCACATACATTTACATCTCTAAACTCCTTAAATTTGATTTGTAACGTACATTTTACATATATGTGATGCATTATTTTATCCACTTATAATGTGTTAATGTGAGTGAATTTTATATATCATATTTGTAATGTTAATTAAAAAAATGTTTATGAAATTATTTTTTCAAAATAATTACTTTTAAGAGTAGTACCTAATCTTGCGCTGTAATTATAAGTGGTACTCACTCAAACAAACATATATGTGTGTGTGTGTGTGTGTGTGGGATTTGTAAAAGTTTCTCGAATAAAACATAAATTTGCCCAACATGATACAAAAAGGAATCCCAATAAGATTGCATCAAGTAAACATATGATAAGTTAAAAATAAATGTACGAAATAATGTACCTTTCAATTTGATGTGGCAAAAACGCCTGAATGAAAAGCTTTTGCTAGCTACCGCATGATCAAGCGACGCTGGGTACACAATCTAATAAGTGAAAAACGAACGAAGAACACACACTAATGGGTGTGTGTGTGTGTGAATTGTAGTTGTGGCGTATAAAACTCCAAGGGAGGGAGCTGGTTTTTTGTCTAAATAAACAAGAGTTAAATTCTAATTAAACTCTTAGGTTATGTTTGGTAGATAGAATCAAAAAGAAAAGTAATGAGAATAAGATCAACTGATTTTTAGACTATGAAATTTAAAAATATAATAACCATATGGTTGTTGTAATTCTCCTTCCCTAATTCTATATTCTACTTAATTCTCCACCATTATTAGAAAAATGAAAAATTTGATTTTAACTTATACATTAATTCAACTTGAGACATTGAGGATTTATATATACAATTCAACTCTCCTGACTAATAATTTGTCTTAATTTTTCTTTTCCTTTCGATTCTCTTTACCAAACATAACTTTAGGGTGCGTTTGATACAGAAAATGAAATTGCAGGGAACTGACGATAGAAAATGGAGTTGCACAAAAATGGAATCGATCTGGAGAAAAAGAATTGATTCATCGGTTTGGTAAAACAGATAATTCAGCAGAGAAATGTAACAGTGAATCATGTCTTTTTTTTGTACAACAGAGAATTCTAAAAATTTTATTATTTGCAATCATAATCTTTTTACAACAATTTTTTTATTAAAACCCAAAAAAATACTAATAATTAAACATTTCATTGATCAAATAAAAAAATTAACAACGTAATTTAACCCAAAAAAATATTAAATAAAGTATTTCATTTCAATTCAAACAAAAACAAAGTACTACAATTCGATTCAAACCAAAACAAAGGCATTCAATTTGTGAAACAAAGAAACATAAATAGTAAACTATATCCCTTGAAACCATCAATCTAGAATCATATCTTTAAAAATCAAATGAGCCAATCATGCCAATTTGTTTATTTTGGGGAAAAAACTCAAGAGAGAGAAAAAAATGTTTTCTCTCCTAGGATCTTGTATGAGTTTTCATACTCATCGAATATATCTTGTTTATTTTCAAAAGTTATTTCAATTTGATGCTTATATCGAAGAGACATAGGAAAAAAGTTGCAAAGCGAGAGAGAGATTGATACTACCTTGCGATGGTAGAGAGAGAGAGAGAGAGAGTGTGTGTGTGTGTGTGTGTGTGTGTGCGTGTGTATGTGTGGCGACGACAACTAATTGTAGCAGAGATCGGATGGCTTGAAGAAGAAGCGATGGTAGGGTTTGGGGAAATAATGAATTGTTTGATGGAAGTATTGAGAAAGTGACGTTGATGTGTTAGGATGAGCAAAAAACACGTTTCACCCAAACCGAACTGGAATCGAGTCGGACCGTTTCATTTTCGGTCCGATTTTCGGTTCCTATAATTTCTATAATTCGGTTTTCGGTTCCATTGGAATCGGTCTGGACCGATTATCTTCTTTTTTGTAAAAATCGAGAAATAACCAAAACTGGACCATACCGTTTCATATTCCGGTCGGTTCTCGGTTCTTGATTTTACGCATTTTCAGGTTATTCGGGTTCGTTCCGGTTCCGAAACCGAGCTCATCTCTACTGAGGTCGTTGTGGAGCGAAGTCTCTAGGGTTTTTCTAATTCTCCAGAGAGTTCAATATTCATTTTCTCTCATTTCTCTTTATATGAGAGGGAATGAAATTAAGTAGGGAATAAGAAATCCCTTAATTCTCTATTTTGAATTCTCAGTCTCCAAACAAACAATGAAAAATGTACTAATTTCCATTTCGCTGCTCTCAGTTCCCTATACCAAACACAACCTTAATGATTATCCAAGAAAACCATGTATTTATCTTTAATTAATTATATCAAGAATTATCCACATAATTAAATGAACATTCTATATATAAAAAGATGCATCCTTTTATTATAATTACTAGTTTATGAACTTAAGTATTACGTGGATATTTTGTATAAGTATTATTATATAAATCCAGAATTAAAATTGCATTATGATTAATTAGTTTATATCATTTTCATATTCATTGCGTTAAAAATGTTTAAATGTTTAAATTTATGCAAAAGTGCAATATGCACATGTTCATGTATATTGCACCTTTGAACATGTGCATATTGCTAGTTTGCATGAAACGAAACATTTTATCATAAAGAAAATGTGAATTATGTGAACTAGTCAATAATAATATACATTTGAGCATTTATATATTGTAATTTTAAATGCAGAATTTAACATTTATCGTATTGAACATGTTCATTTAATATAGTATTTCGGTACCCTAGTTTAACATGGTACCCCATTAATCTTGAACATACATAAGGCTTAATTATATTTAATTAATTTGTTCAGGGGCAACACGTACAACACTTTGTTAAGAAATTGAAGATAAAACCCTCACCTCATTCGTCATAATTTTAATACAAATATTGCGTTTAGAAGAAAATTAAAATTACATACAGGCCGGCGAGGTCAATTATCTTTTGATTAATCTTGATTAGAAGGCATAAGTTATATATTAATTATTAAAATTAAAGTGGAAAGTAACATATATTTTAGACACTAATTTGAATGAATAATAATGAGTTTAAGGGCCGGGGTTACTTGTGTGCATAAATTAAGGAAAGAGATAAAAAAAAGATGTGGGTGGGGGGACAATTTTGTAATTGTTGAAAATATTTAGAGACGCTGATTCGAGGGGCGGGCAGGGACCCAACCCAAACAACATTATATGCGCGTGCCCTGATGGTCCCATTACATTCCGAATCATTCTACACCGTCCGATTCCTTTTCTATTTTTAAAATCGATCTTCTAAACAATTTCTTTTTTTTTTTCAAAGGTAAAAGATTTACATAAAACTAGTATGATCGAATTAAAGGTAACAACACCCTAGAGAAGAAACCCATAATTATAAACAAAACCACTTGGTCCAAAGATTTACAAATGAATATTGTGAAGTTGACAATTTTATTTAAACAAATTTATATGTGTCTGGTTTCATGATTGGATGCTAGATTTGACAAAACTCGGATCGGATTGGATCCCAATTGTTGGAACAGGAACAACCTTGATACGATGAGTTCATGTTATTGTTAAATTGTTAGATGAATGACGATGTCACGTGATAAACGTGCCACCACACATCATCTCCAATCCCTAATCCCTAATGTTGCTTTACCACCTCATCCAAGCTTTTACCTTTGGGGCTTTGTCTTCGTGGTACGTTCGGGGCCTTCACCTTTTTCTTAATAAAAACAATGCTTCCTATTAATTTACACCCTTATGTAATGGAAATATATAATCATAATTCTTACAAATAATAAAATATTAAGGGATGTAAAATAGGATTAAAAGTATAAGATAGAGTTGTATTGTAGATAAATATTTCTTAAAAATTATAGTTTAGCTATTTCCTTGAACTTTTTAAGAGGAAAATACATGCATATATCATAATACAATATATGTCTTGTTATACTTGTTGGAAAAAATTGTATATTTCATGGTTTTAATGGGTTTGCGTTCTTTTTGAAAACAGGATCGCAACGATATAGATAACGTCCAAAATGGAGCTAAGATAAATGAGATATCGATTCTTAAAAATTGATGTTTGATGTGAAAAAATACAAATTGAAATTGTCCCACATAAGAAGAAAGACCAAACAAAATGTGGTTTATAAGAAGGAGCATTGACAAGCATGATAAGTTTTCTATAGGTTTTACTTCAAGACTTACTCGTGCATACGGAGAGTGCAAATCATGTGTCCAAACAGCAGAATATCATAAAACTCGTTTGTGCCCCTACCTGTGAACACGAATTCAACTTTGAAAATCCAGGCCCATACTTTTTGGGCTGCAGTATAGAAGGGATGATATTGCAAACACCAAATAATACGAACACACCATCTAGTATTCACGAAATACATACACACTTTGAAAACAAATTCGATGTGATTTCCAGATCGAAGAATTCCAACGTTTTTTCAGGCAAGTTATATCAACTCCGGCTCTATATACTACTTAGGTTGTCTGTACCCTACGAAATAATCTCGAATCTGTTTAAGCGAATCGTGTCAAGCACGAGCCTCGACTTTTCTTTTTGGGTTAATATTGAAAAAAACCCAATCAACTTTTTTTTCCAATTGTTTAACTCCTTGAATTATGTTTGTCTTATTCAAAAGTATATATATTTTTTACTGGTTACCAGATTTACTGGCAAAATACAACTGATAAAACAAAAGGGTTAGAAACTTAATCGCTAAAGTGTAGAAAGATGATGGATTTATACTAACATTAATCAAGTAAAAAAAAACTATAGTTTTTATTTTGTATCTGGTCAAACAGATCATATATACGAATTTAAACAAGACAAAAATAGTTTAATAACTTAAACAATAAGAAAAAAAAGTTCAGGGACTTGATCACGAACATGAAAAAAGTTAATGAGGTTTTTTCAATATTAACTCTTTCTTTTTTCGTATTGTACTTTTAATTTCAGTTTGCTATTTTAATTCCGTTGTAATTTCAATATAGTGTTTTATTTTTGTATGGTAATTTAATTTTCCAGAATTATTATTTTAATTTACGCTATAGATAGAATTTAAAAAGACGTCAATATAAAGTCATCGAACATTTCAACGTCTATCATTCAAAATATTGGGAAAAAAAGAAAAACGAAAAGAAAAAGATTGATTAACATAGATTGAGTTTAGAATTCAAAACTATTCTTAAATGACAAGTAATATTAAGTTTAATACAGTATCTTTGGAAACTCTTCTTATTTCTTAATCTGGCTCTTGAGATACAACATAAAAACCATGTAGGGTAAAACTCTAATCAATCAAAGGGATGGAAAACTTGTCAATAAAGTTGAAGATCAAAGTTTGAATCCCTCTCTATTAGGTGCTTAAAATAAAGACGTTATTATTCTTTTTAATCTAATCAGTTAGTTTCTAATGAAATTTTGGCATGTATAAAAAAAATACTGTGACGCTTCTTTTCTTACAAAGCCTTTAAATTTTTAGCCTAGAAAATAATTAACATTGTGTTAGAATTTTAGCATATAATTTAAAACTTTTCTTTTAATAATTAATTTTGAAGATTAATACGACTGAAGAATGTGATACCAGGAGGGAACTATCGGTGTCGATCAAGCGACACCGACCCGGGGATATACAAAAGAATATTAGATTCGTGCTTGTGTCGTGTCACGTGTGTGTGTGTATATATATATATTTCAAGTCATAAAAAACGGTTTAACAATTAACAGAGAGTAGTAATAAAATTGAAACGAAGTTGAAATTGGGGTTGGTTGGTAAATCAATCACAGTAGTCAATAGTAACACCGATGATGACCTCACTTTGCTTCAATGGTAAGCTTACTTAACTTTATGCTGTGACAAGTCAATGCATTATGCCTGCCTGCCATCATTTTTCTATAACTATCACTCACGTGTTCCCTACTTTTATGTTTGGTAATATATATTTTTGTGTTAACACTTTCTTCTCTTTTTATTTGTGGTTTTCATTTACCAACAAAAACTAGATGTTTTAACATTCTTGTTTTGTTTTCCCATTAATTTAAATAAAATAAATCTACTTTTGTTTACGTTTCGTATCTTAAAATAATGGTCTTTTTAGGAATAGAATGCAGAGAAAAAAGAATAATAGTTTATTGACCGAAGCCAGGTTATATATAAGATCAGATCTCTTGAATAATTTCATATACAGTACTGCCAAAAATCATCTTTAATTATGCTTCTTTGATGGCCTGAAACTTGAAAATACACATTATTAACTTACATGGTAAAGATAAAAATTTATATTCATTTATTTCCGGAAGAAGGTCAAAATGATATAAAAGTATACATTTAATAATTAAGGTTTATTATGAAAAAAATCAATATGTTTTCATGTTTTTTGCGTTTCGTCCCTCCATGTTATTTTTTTTCCATAAAAGTCCTCAAGTTATGTTTTTCTTTTTGGTTTAGTGAAATTTAGACATTAAAACCCGGTTTTTCAGTTTTTTAAAACCCGGTTCATAAATTATAACTGGGGTCTAATGTCCAAATTTCACTAAAGCAAAAAGAAAAGAATAACTTGAGGTTTTTTATGAAATAAATAATATGGAGGGACGAAAACGTAAAAAACGTGAAAACATGTTGGTTTTTTTCATAATAAACTCTGATAATTAACCACTAGAAAAAGTGATCCATCCATATTAGCCCCACAGAATGCCCAAATTGTAAGTTTTTGTCTTCATGGACCAAAGACTAGAAATTTATTTAAAATCCAATCCAATGATGGAGGCCTGGTGGGAGTAATTGGGTAGATATCTTGAATGGGCCTTTTCCAGATAATACAGCTTCAAAAGCCCATGTTAAAACATTTTCAGTTGATGAAATTTGAGCCGGTTTTGTTTTAATTGAAAACATGATCATTTGTTTATTTTTAAAAAAAATTATTTTCATAAAATTTTCATTTTCAAAATATATAACTATAATGTTGAAAATAACTTTAACTTATTTTTAACAATTTTTCAAATTTAAATGAAAACAATGAGTTTTCAAATTTCCAAAATCATGTTTAGATTTTTTTATTATAGAATTTTCACTTGTTTTTGAAAGAAGTAATATCCTTGAAAATTGAAATTGAAGACTAATAAAAAATTTTCATCAACTAAACATGGCCTTAGGATGCATTTAGTAAGCGAGAATTTTCGGTTTGAAGTTTTTAATAAAACTGAAAAACATGATGGTTTTTGAGAAAACATATTTTTAGATATGAGACTTTGTTTAGATGTGTTATAAATAGTTTTTACGTTTTTATTTTTCACTCCACTTTATAACTTAAATTTGGGTGAGTAGATTGAAAACAAAAGATAAAAACCTAAAAAAAAATAAAAAAAACAATGGATCTTAACGCGTACTAAAAACCATTGTTTTCGAAGAAATTTTTTGCCGAAAACAAGTTAACTAGACGGAACCTTCTTGTGTTGCTCGTTTGAGTTTTTAAAAAGTAATTGACGAGTGACGACTGCCTTTTCCAATTACTATATTGAATTTGTCAATTATATGCCCATTTATATTATCGTTATTTATTTTGAAGACAGATTGTTATGTTCTGCAGATGCAAAACATGTCAGTAGTTGAGGAACGTGGGCAATGTAACTTGGTTTTGGTGAACAAGGTAATCCGATAGATAGTGATAGAAAAAGAAAAAAGAATTTCCAATAAATTAGGTTTGTTTTGGGGAAACCAGAACCTCCAGAAAACAAATTAAAATGATAATTCAATTGTTATATTTTCAAATGCTAACAGCTACTCTAAAACCCATTCCGTCCTCTAAGAACTAAAGAAAATACCAAAATGAAATTGATGCTTAACAAAGGAGTTGAATTTACGGTAATAAATTTATGACCTCTCTTAAATTATCAACCCTTAAAGTCATCCTTTTACACTTATTTAAACATATACCAATGGGTTTAGCCCATTTGGTAAGAGTGGTGTGATATAAGTGTGTGCTTACGGGTTCGACTCCCGTCGAACGCAATTTGAAATTTAGGTGATGGAAGTAAGTTGTAAAGTCCCCGCTTGGGGCAAAGGAGTAGTTTAGAAGTAGGACTAGGTTAGTTTGTCGTTCAAAAAAACTTATTTAAACATATATCATCAATAAATATTAAATTGTAAAATATCATTGATAACTGCTTAATTCTACTAAAAGTTTATTATGGAAAAAAAAAACCCAACATGTTATTATTTTTTTTCCAGAAAAATTCTCAAACTTGAATACTTTTTTGTGAGAAAAAAATCTGAAATCCAGAAAAAAAAAAAATAATAATAATAACTTGATGATTTTGTTGGTAAAAGTTAACTCATATGGTTTAAACGTAAATACGTGAAAAACATATTGATTTTTTTCCATAATAAACTCTTTTATTAAAACCAAAAACATGGAATTTGATATATAGTGCATGTTTGACAAAAAGTTTTTGAGAAATTTTAGAAGTTCCACTTTTTATTTTTTGAAAGCTTAAGTTCAAAACATTTATTTGTCATATAATACTAAAAACTACATATATTGAGAACTAAAAGCTTTAGATTTTTTAAACAATTATAGCTAGAAAGGTTCTAACTTAAGCTCCAGTCTAAAAACACAGTTTGTTTTGTGAGATTAAGAATCAATTATAGAATGTGACATTAATGATGTTTAGGGTTAGGAGTTGAGAATGTCATGAACAGAACCAGTGGAGGGTAGCAATAATAACAGGGGAAATTAATGTGTGGTGGCCGGTGGGTGGTTAGTATAGATCTCAATGCTTCAATTTTAGAATTTTTGACGTTTACACTTTAAGGTGCTGTTTGATTGCATAAGAGGTTAATTGTCTGATGTCTGATTCCACTTCTGATTGATGAGAGGTGGTCCTGATAAGATACTAAGATCTGATAAGAGAATTCAATAAGTCTGTTTGTTTTATAAATTATCTGATTCTGTTATTTTTATTAATTTTACATATTAATTCCCAAAACCAAACAGATTTCATTGATTAAAGTCAAATATCATTGAATCAAAGTGATCTATGTAAACATTTATTATCATTCAAATAACATTAACAAGATTTAAGTAAGAAACCAATTCAAGTTTATAAGTTATAATCAAGTAACATAATTGCATTCAATGAACATATAACCAACATGCTTTCAAGAATCAAATAGCAATTAAAGTTTATAAGTTATAATCAAGTGTATAAGGTTACGTTTATTAACTTCCAAATAACCTAAGTTTATAAGTTATATAGATATGTTATTGAAAAATAATAAATTTTATCAAAAAGTGTTGGAATATTTCTCGTTATAATAAATATGGTAAGAGGTAGGGTGTATGGGTAGAGTGGGTAGGTTGAGGGGTAAGGTGGGTGGGGATGGGTAGATTTGAGGGGTAGGGTAGGGGTGTGGTGCGTAGGTTTGAGGGGTAGGGGTGGGAAGATAGGGGTAGGGTGGGGTGGGATAAGGAGGGGTGAGGTGGGGTGGGTAGGTTTGATGGGTTAGTGTAGGGGTGAGGTAGAGTGGGATAGGGTAAGTATGGGAGTGGGGTGGGTAGGGTTAAGGGTGGGGATGGGGATGGGGTGGTATAAGTAAGTTAAGGGTAGTTAGGGTAGGGTGAGATTAGGTGGTTGAGGATAGGGTAGGGTGGGGTGGGGTAGGGGTAGGGGTAGGGTGGGTGAGGTAAGGTAGGGGTAGGGTGGGTGAGGTAAGGTATGGGGTAAAGGTAAGTGTGGGGTGGGAGAGACGTGTATTTTTTTTGGTGTGATAAGTGGTGATAAGAAGCATATCAAAGTCTTATCCTGATAAGACATGATAAGAGAATTTTGACTCTTATGTCTTCTGCATATCAAACGCACTTATCAGTATTTCCTCTTACCGAATAAGAGGTTACCTCTGATAAGAGCCTGATAAGTGCTATCAAACACCCCCTAAATGTCCCCATTTATTTCGTTAAATGAGTAAATATTCGTCAAACTATGCTTGAATAGAAAGTTATTTGGCTTAACAAGAATATGTCATGTGTACTTTAATATTTTTTTTACTATTAATGAATTAATGAATCTATATCTAATCTATCCATTAAGAACTCAAAAAACTTTTAAAAGATATTTTAATAATAATAATAAATTTAAAAGTTGTTAATGAACATATTTGTTTTTTTAATTTTAAGTTTATATAGTTTTAAGAAAAAATATATTTATTAAATTTTTTGTGTAATAAACGGATTAATAAACTAGTATTGATATTATACGATTCAAATTTATTATATTTTAATAGATATGGATAACCACAAATTTATGCAATGACATTTTCATTTTATTATCAGTTTATGTAACAAAATCACTTTTAGCATATAATTCATTCAATAATGTTTGAACTTGTTGTCAAAAAACGCAACGATGTCTTCCCTCTTTTACCAACTTATATAACGAAATTATTTTCAACACGATTTATGCAATAATGTTTGAACTTGTTATCAAAATATGTAACATTTAAACTACATAATTATCTGATAATTTATTAAATTTGTTGTATATTACCTAAAATCCTAAATGATACAACTACGTGCAAAAAATTCATATCACTATCTTCGTTAACATAATATGAGTTGAGTGAAAAACTTATCATATTTTAATACGACATTTTCTTTCTAATTGTGTATTATAAAATTTTTCATACCTAAGTTAAAAAGTTGTTTCTCGTTTTATATATATATATATATATATATATATATATATATATATATATATATATATATATATATATATATATATATATATAGGGGAGGGTTCTTCTAAGAACCATAAAAAATGTGGGAACCTAAGAACCTTTTATGGCCATTGGATTAATGATAATCAATGGTTGATATATTGGATGGCAAGTTTGTAATTATTTTGAACTTTGATAGTGGAGAATCTTGAAAATGTGTGAAAATGGTATTTTTGGAAGAAAAAAATCTCCTTTTTCTCTTTCTCTCTTACTTTTTTTCATTTTCATTTTATTTTTCTTTCATTATAATTGATTTTTAAAGTAAAAAAACGTTTTTTATAAAAAAAATTTATTTTTTCTATATAGAAAATTATTTAATTGCTAAAAAAATAACGTATTTTATATAGAAATATTATATGTTTATATAAAATATTTTTATTCTGTATCGAATATGTTAACGAACATATTCTATGTACAATCTACGTAGTTAGTCATGCATTCTACGTAGAATGACATGCAATCTACGTAGTTAGTCGTGTAGAATGTCAAATATCATATATTCTACGTAGATTACCTGATAAAATATATCAAAAACACATTAAACAAAAAAAGATTTCATTTAGACATTTTATCAAACACTTGGTATGCAACTGATATAAAATTTACAAAAAAGACATTGAATAATAATGTTAGTCTACATAAAAAAATATAGAAATGTATTAAAAAAACATAAAAATATTTGAAATATATAAGAAACATAACATTCTACATAGATTATGTGTGATTTTTTACAAGTAGTCTTGTAATATATTCTATTTAGATTATCATTTAATCTACGTAGATTATCATGTAATCTACGTAGATTATCATGTAAAACATCCAATAACTATTACATTCATTATAAATCTAATATATTACAAATAATTTTAATTATAAAATATGGAAAATGAATCTGTCCAATGTACGTAGATTGTACATAGAATATGTTTGTCGATACTCTACATAGAATGTCACGCAATCTACGTAGAATGACATTCATTCTACGTAGAATGACATGCAATCTATGTAGAATGACATGCAATCTACGTAGAATGACATGCAATCTACGTAGAGTATCGACGAACATATTCTATGTACAATTTACGTAGAATGTCATGCAATCTACGTAGAATGACATTCAATCTACGTAGAATGACATGCAATCTACGTAGAATGTCATTCAATCTACGTAGAATGTCATGCAATCTACGTAGAATGTCATGCAATCTACGTAGAATGTAATGCAATCTATGTAGAATGTCGTGTAAAATGTCAAATATCATATATTCTACATAGATTACATGATAAAATATATCAAAAACACATTGAAACAAAAAAAGAAGATTTCATTTAGACATTTTATCAAACCCTTGGTATGCCAGTGATATAAAATATACCAAAAAATACATAGAATAAAACTGTTAATCTTCGTAGAATAACATGCAATCTACGTAGAATGACATTCAATCTACGTAGAATGACATGCAATCTACGTAGAATGACATGCAATCTACGTAGAGTATCGACGAATATATTCTATGTACAATCTACGTAGAATGTCATGCAATCTACGTAGAATGACATTCAATATACGTAAAATGACATTCAATCTACGTAGAATGACATGCAATCTACGTAGAATGTCATGCAATCTGGTAGAATGTCGTGTAGAATGTCAAGTATCATATATTCTACGTAGATTAAATGATAAAATATACCAAAAACACATTGAAACAAAAAAAAAGATTTTATTTAGACATTTTATCGAACACTTGGTATGCAACTAATATAAAATATACCAAAAACACAATGAATAGTAATGGTAATCTACAAAAAAGACATAGATTTGTATAATAAACGGGTAATATATAAAATATATAAGAAACATAACATTCTACATAGATTATGAATAGTAATGTTAATCTACATAAAAAGATATAGAATTATATAACATTCTATATAGACTAATATTTCTATATAGAATACATTAATTTTTTAGCAATTAAATAATTTTTTATATAGAAAAAAATTTATTTTTTTTATAAAAAACGTTTTTTTAATATTAAAACCAATTCTAATGAAAAAAAGTATAATATAAAAATGAAAAAAAAAAGTAAGAGAGAGAAAATGAAAAAGATATGACATATAAAAAAAAGGTGGAGAGAAAAAGATAATATTTTTTATTCCAAAAATACCCTTTTGATCCAATGGCTCTAAAAGGTTCCTAGGTTCTCACCATCTTTAAGGTTCTTAAAAGAACCTCATATATATATATATATATATATATATATATATATATATATATATATATATAGAATCAGGTTTATCAGCGTACCTATGAGATTCCAGCGTACCCTAATGTGAATGATCATTCACATATATTTTTTTTGAATAAACATGTATAAGACAACATTATAAGACTGTTTTTCAAAAGGAACAACATCATAAATCTTGTGAATTGTAAAAAAAGATCATGTGAATGGTCATTCACACCATTCACATTGTGTGAAATGACCATTCACATGGATGACCATTCACATAAATATGCATTGAGCATTCACATAATTTTTAAGGACACAGAAAGTGTGAATGTATGTGAAATTCATATATCATGTGTATAACATTAATTTAAACATGGTTATGAGAAAAAAAAATTAAAAAAAGTTTTTTAAGGTTGGTACCTTCGGGTGCACTTGATTTCAAGAGGTACCTTTTTGAACCTGAATCAATATATATATATATATATATATATATATATATATATATATATATATATATATATATATATATATATATATATATATATATATATATTATAATTTTTTAAAGCGTTAAACTATATACAGTCTATAGATTTGGAGGGTGTTTGGTTTTGCATCATGAACGAGGTTATTAATTTATTACGTTACAATAACGCAAATAATTGGTTTAAAGTGTTTGGATTGCATACGTTAATAAGTGATTATTTGCGTTTAGAGTTAATATTACCACATTTTTTTATAAGTTAAAAAATGTAACTTATTTGTTTAATAATTGATTATATGATTATTGTACAAGTTAAAACGCAAATCCAAAATACTTTAAAAACTGGTTATTTGATAATTATAATAGCAAACAGCAAAAGCTACACCAAACACTACATTTCCGGCAACACCTTTTATTACAACTATTATCTGATTATTAGTTTTCAAAACGCTACATTACTTTTTTAAACGCAAATCCAAACACTCTCTTATTATGTAAATCCATTTATTTATAAAAAATATAGCTAAAAATTGTAACATGTTTTTATTTGTGTTAAAAGCATATCCAAGTGTGACGAAATAATAATAAACATATTTAGTTTTTGACACATATTGTACATATAATTAGTTTATATCATCCTTTTAAAAAGTATTGATTTAATGAATACTTTTAAAAAGTATGCGTTTGTGTGGCCGATTATGAAAAAAAAAGATCTATTAATGTAAATTAATTCAAAAACGTAAAATAGCATTGATGAGATAAACTACGATATTTTAGGTTATTTTGGCCAACAAACAAGCTAATCAAAGTATCAAACAGTTGTATATATGTTGTTTGAAGGTAGGTAACCTACATCATTTACCACATCAACTAATTTAATACTCAACTTTGAAACCGTTATATTTATTTTAAAGATTTAAATTTATAGGTTTCAAATAAAAGTTGAATATGTAATTAACATAATTTAACCAAGGGCATCTTATTGATTTTGGAGGCTTTATACATATCTATCTATCTATACTATTCAGTGAGTAATTAAATGACACATGATATTTGACTTAACAATGATATGTCATGTGTACTCTACTATATTTTACTATTAATAAATTAACTAATAAAATGAATTAGTTAATAATAATATAATATATCAAATATTTTATAAAAAAAGATTCATGAGTATTTGTTAGTGGCAGGTTATAAAACTGTTTTCTGTTCTTCTCATCCACGCTTCGTTTAACTTCTCCAGCCTAGCGTTTCTTTTGTTTCCACCATAAATTTCGATTTCTGTTCTTTTGTTAGTGCTGTATCTTTTTTTTAAATGCCTGTTGTGTATGTTTTTAAAAAAAAATTAGCGGTATAATATTGTTTTATTTGTTATTTCTATGATAAATTTTTTAATTTATACATATTTAAAAACCCAAATTATTTAAGTTCCCTGTGTATTACACGGGTAATAAACTAGTCTATATAATAAATGAGAAAATATAAATGACACATGTTGTCATCACGTTTAAAAAGATAAATACAAAAATAAAATAAAGTATAAATACGGGTATATGATAAAAGATAAATTCAAATATAAAATAAAAGATTAATACAATTTATTATTTTTAAAGCCTATAAATATTAATAAATCATTAACTCTATCAAATATTTGTCACTATTCAATATTGTAAACAAAATTTATTAAAATCTAGTAAATATATTTATTATATTAACTATATTTATCTATATATGTAATAAAAAAATCAGTTTATATATTAAAAATATTCACGTAAAATGTGAGCAAATAAATTAAAGAACACAAAATGTCACATGAGATCACAACGTTTCACCTAAAAAGATAATTATACTTTATTATTTCTGAAATAAAATAAAATAAAAGATAAATATAAATCATTTTTTCTAATATCTATAAAGATTAAAAATATAAAAATATGAATAATATTATTTTTAAAATAAAATAAAAGATAAATATAGTATGTTGATTATTTCTTATATCTTTAAATACTAATAAATATAAAAGATAAATACAATATATTATTTTTTATATATTTAGATATTAATAAATAGATATGATTTAAATCTACATGAAAATTATATCTTTATATATATTTATCTATATATCTAATTAAAAAATATATTATTTGTTTATAAGTTTATTAATATATATTAAAAATAAATATAATCAAATAAACAAAATTAAGTATTCAAAAAGTAAATATAATTCAGTAATAATAAAATCATATGTCATAACGTTTAGTTTATCATAAAGTGTTAATAAAGAACGAATATACTAAATAAATAAAAGAACAAATATATTAGTAGATTTTTGGTTTGTAGTTGTTGTTGAGGCTTGAAAGCTTAAAGAGTAAAAACTGTAAATTTTATTTTATAAAATGAATTAAATCTATATGAAAAAACTACTTTTTTAAATAAAGTTTTCAAAATACAAAACGAAAAAACTTCCGGAAGGTACACAATATTTTAGAAAACAATAAATTTAAACATAATTTTCACAATGTATCCTAAGATAACGTTTGGTTCGTGAAATAAGATTTGATGGAATTGAAATTAAAATTTAGTTTGTTTAGATATATTGATAAATAAGACAAAGGTTAAACTTTGTATATTTTCCTTCAATTTTTTGTTTGTAGAATTTTGACATTTCTTTCTACTCATACATAAATTAAATTCAACCCTAACCAATACTTAAAACTATATTCTACCATCACCATCAACCATATTTTTAACAAAAATTCAAATTCTTCAAATTATATTCCGTGAACAAAAAGTGCCCAAGACTCATGTGACATTGCCTTCGAAATAATATAATATATATAATCCAAACGTAAACTAAATGCATTACATTTTTATCTACTTAGAAACAAAATATAAAGAATAAAAAAAACATGTGATGTGAGAGATTTGTTTATAATAAGCAATTTGAATTTATATTAGAAAAGATTTTAAATAAATATATCTATACTATTAAAAGAGTAACTATTCTCATATCTGGTGAAGCCACGTGTCGTCACCATGAATCGACACGTGACATTTATAGATTTTAAAAATAATAAAGAAATTTAAATCAAATCTATTCAAATCTAATATAATACACTTTTACATTCAAATCAAATCAAATCAAACAAAATCTAATACCTAACTAACTTATTAATTTAATCTATCCAAATCTAATATAATCAACTTTTAAATTCAAATCAAATCAAACAATATTTAATAATCTACTAACTTATTAATTATTAAATAGTATAATAAAAGTTTAAAAAAATATATAATAAAATAATTACATATATATATATATATATATATATATATATATATATATATATATATATATATATATATATATATATATATACATAATATTTAATAATATCATCTTATATACTTTTGTTTAAAAAATAATATTTATATCTTTATATTTTATTTATTATATTTTGTATATATTAAAATTATCCGCGTAATACGCGGGTAATATACTAGTATAATATGATTAAAAAAAGATGGACTACACTGATTAAGATTGTGCCATCAAAAATTCAAAATATATAAATTTGAAACACAAATCCGTGAAAGGCGCAGCGGTTTTCCTCACCGACTACTTACTATATATGCAACATATTGATAACATATTGAATATTGATATTTAATTTCCTATTGTTTTTACGTGAATAAAATAAGATTAATTATTAGTTAATAATATGTGTATAGGAGATTAGGAGTGGAGGTTTAGAAAAGATTATAAGTCAAAACATGACAATTTAATGGTCATAGGCACTCAATCTCATACCCATCCTTTCAATGGCGCATTTCTTAGAAAAAAAGTCGCGACTTTGAAAGTTGAAGTGTTTGGTTAGGAGTTTTCGTATTCTATTTTTAAAAAACTTAATTTCAAAAGCTTTGTTTTGATCATAGAATTTTAAGCTTTTGATTCGAGTTTTTAAATTTTTTTGATGATAACCTACTTGAAGTGCTTTTTTTATTCAAACTTCATCTTTTAATCAAAGAATTTATTTTATAAATACATCTCCTAATCAGGGGCGGATTTAGTATACAAAGAGGGGTATCACTCGACACCGATAAATTTTCATGATACTGAAGTACGTATGTATCAAAAACCTGAGTGACACCTAAGATTTTTTTTTTGTGTAACACCTACGAAAAATTTATGAATTATAATATACAAATTGATTTTATATTTGTTGTTTTTATTGCTCAAATTTATTGAAAAATTACTGAGTTTTAAACATAAAACCTTTTTCTTTAAAGAAATTCTCCAACAGAATGTTTAAACAATCGGTTAAATAAGTATTATTGTATTAGCCCAATTCAAGTTTCAATTTCATCCCTTCACCAGCTCTCCACCCTTCTGGCCGGTCACCGGTGCTTCACCTTTCAAAATCCCTTCCCAAAAAAATCTCACCCCTGCGCAACTGCGCTCCACCAGTCCACCACGCCTGATTGCCTGAGTTGTTGTCACTGCTTGCGCAGTTGCGTGTTACTGTTGCCGCTGCTTGCTGTCGACGACTGTCGAGAGGTCGAGAGCCACTGAGCCAGAGGTATACAATAATACAAATCTATTATTCACTATTCTCATTTGATTATATATTTACATGTGTTTATTTGTTAATTTTAGTGGGCAGATGTTTAATACCTTTTGAGTTAATGGACAAATTAAATGTTAAGTGCTTATTTGTAAAATGTTTATTTATTTTAATTTATTTGCTCAATTGTTGAATCTATTTGTTAATTCTTTAAGAAAAAATATGTTAATGGACAAAGTTTTGAAAAGTAAGTTAAAAATGTTACCATTAATTTTACGAAAGAGTTCAATAGATATTCCATGAACCTTTTATATAATTTAGAAACAATATTTAAAAATGTTGTTCTTCTATGAACTACAAAAAAATAACAATATAACACAATGTTTAAAATTGATGATATAAAGAGAGTAAGTTTATATATAAACCCACAACGAAAATATTGTTTCATTTATCATCAACTTTGCTAATCGATAGTAAAATTAAAGGTCATATATAAACCCAAATGAAAATCAATTTGTCATCCAGTTTGTTTAACAATGCAAGTTAGAATTAAAGGTTATATATAATTTTGTTTTAAATCTAATAACCTTTTCATTTTTAAATTCCGGTTTGGGCCGGGTTACAAACCGAAATCCAGTGGATCAAACCCGAAAAAACCAAAAACAAAAAATAGTGATTTCAAAGAAACCGAAACCGGACCAACTTCATTAATAACAGTTTGGTCCGGACCGGGTTTTTTTGTCCAAATGCACATCCCTAGTTCCAATCATCATCTAAATCTTCCAGCAATAACCAAAGCAATAACTAATCAGCCCAATCTAATTGCTTTTAAATTTTAATGGTATTGTACTATATAATTTTTTTAAGGGTTTATTATGAGAAAAACCAACATGTTTTCACGTTTTTTGCGTTTTCGTCCCTCCATGTTATTTTTTCCATAGAAAACCTCAAGTTATTCTTTTCTTATTGGTTTAGTGAAATTTGGAAATTAAAACGCGGTTTTTCAAGTTTTTAAAACCCGGTTCACAAATTATAACCGGGGTCTAATGTCCAAAATTTCACTAAACCAATAAGAAAAGAATAACTTGAGGTTTTTTATGGAAAAAATAACATGGAGTGACGAAAACACAAAAAACGTGAAAACATGTTGGTTTTTTTCATAATAATTAGAAAAATCTTGTTATTTGTTAATTTTGTGTCGACAATCCGTTTCAGTGACCCTCTTGATAAAACATTTTAAGATGTATGTTATAAATAATTGAATCACGTATTTAACATTTCTTATAACTAACTCTATACCAATTCACCCATTACAAGCTCTCGGCAACTTGTTTTCCTGATAAATAAGTCGAAAGAATATTCTGAATCTGATTAATGAAAGGATATTCTAACGAGGCGTTTGGTTCACAAAATCTGATAAAATTGGAATGAAAATTCCATTCTGATGTGCTGTTTGGCAGTCTAAATGAATTGAATGAAAATTTCTTTTTTAAAAAAACATCACTTTTGAAAAAATCTATTTTCCTTGGGTTAGTGTCATGGAATTTAAATTCCATTCCAAAGATTTTAACAGTTCTAAAACCAAACCCCAGACTTCATCTTCACTAGCCTAGCTCCATTTCTATTCCGACAGATTTCAATCCTTTCAGAATTATATTCATTAACAGATTATATTCCAGAAATAAACATTTTGCGAGCCAAACGCCGCCTAAATATTTAGTGTTTTTCTTAACTATCTTCGTCTCTATTAGTTAAAGGATATTCTAAATCTGATATTAAAATTACGAATCAAATTACGGTTAATATTTATCAAAAGTCAAAACATAATATAAATCTAAAAACGCATGCAGCTAAAATGGGATAATCGGCCACCGACTCGTGAATTGAAGTTGTTAGTAAATAACTAAATATAATGTATATAAATAAATATATAGTTAATAATAAATTTGAACAAATAAAAGGACAAATATTAATTAAGTAAAGTCTATATATGTATGACAGTACGTTTGGCATGATCCACGAGTGAACATGGGGAAGTCGATACCAAGCACGAAGGACAAAGCAAGTCATTGTCTTGCTTTAATTATGCATGCTAATTATATATATGTGTCTATATATATATATACATATATATATATATATATATATATATATATATATATATATATATAGAGGTGGGTTCAATGGAGAACCTCCATGCATCGAAGAACCTTGAAGAACCTCCATGCACCACCACAAATGCATCACAATCCCCCGTAATGCAACATTATTTCCACGTGATGCATCAAATTCTCGCGTGATGCATCGATTTCTACATTATTTCCACTTGATGCATCAAATTCCCACGTGATGCATCAATTTCTACGTGATGCATTTCAGTTTTTCTAGCGATGCATTGTGGTTCTCCAAGATTCTTCGATGCATAAGGTTCTCCATTGAACCCACCCATATATATATATATATATATATATATATATATATATATATATATATATATATATATATATATATATATATATATATATATATATATATATATATATATATATATATATATATATATATATATATATATATATATATATATATATATATATATATATAGACTAAGGATCTTTTGTGAACACTTTATTCGTTGTGAACATTGTGAACAACCATAAAATAGCTTTTGAATCTTATGAATCTTGTTGAAAATACTACCGAACCCTTTGATCGGATCATTTTATGCCGACTTTAATGTGTTTAAATGATATTATTTTATGTATAAAGTATTGGTATAATGCTACATTTAATTGTTTTTATCAATTGAAGGGTTAAATCTTAAAAGAAGTTAAAATGAGTAAATTGTGCCTTGGAATGTTCTACTATTGATAAAACTCATTACGCATGTAGGTAATCCTCTCAAGTAAAAGTCTGGCAGATTTGAGCGCAATCGGAGAAGATTTATAGAAAGCCAAGCGCAGACTGGGGCGCAGCCCTGCTCCCCAACCGAGTGCTCAACAGAATGATTTATTCTGCCAAAATACGCGATTTTAGACCCAAGTGCAGGGCGGGGCGCAGGCCTGCGCCCACGGCTGCGCCCAACCCATAAAATATTAATTTCATGATTTTTAGGGTTTTTCAGAGCTGCCTATATATATGACAAGCTTCCAGACGAAAAAACACACATATTTTGAGGAGAAATTGAAGAGAAAAGAGGAAGAAAAGTCCAGATTCATCCATCGCGATGTAGTCTGCGCGAAACCAACGGCGAAAGGTTTGGGGTTTGGTTCCTTCTACGCTCCATCTTTCCCCCATCAATCCAACAACTACGAAGGTTGTTCCTGACAAGTTCAATGTTTCGTACGCGTTGGTTGATGATTATCACGCTATTATCGTTCAAGGGTTTGTTTATTATTTAAGTATTTATGTTTTTCGTTGAGTTATTATTGTAACGAACGATATGTTTTATTAGTTTTCTGTGTGATTATTATTTAAAGATATTGTTCCGTTCGCTTCTATTTATATCTTTATCGTAAGACGCGTCGTAGCCGTGTTACATGCCGTGCCGAGCTCATTAGATTAGGAGTTAAGACGGACTGTGAACATGACACGATTCGTGCCCAAAATACGGATTGCGATAGATGTGATTGTCATGACTATGTCTATGTGGTTAGGTTATAAAGATAATTAAACGGAATAATAAATAATTAAGTTATTTGCAACCCTATGTCGATAATCCATAATTCCACCCAAACCCTGAATCTGAAGTCGTTGGCGTTCTTACTTTGATCTTTAAGTTTTCGTAACAAAGATTTAACTAAATTTCCAAAGTTTCACCTAACCAATTCATTCCTTCAATTAGTTTAATAATTAGCTTTTATTACTAGTCAATAACTATCGTATAATAATACTGATAACCACATGCTCCCTGAGGAGACGATCCCACTTACCCTAGCTATAAGTTAAGGTGATTGATGTTTTTATAAATTATTTTTGAACGCTTTACGACGAGCGGATATCAAAATGGCGCCGTTGCCGGGGAGCTAGTGCGCTTATTAGTTTTGTTTTACGATAGTTGTTTAGGTTTATTTGGTTTAATTTAATTTAATTTAATTTCATTATTTTTTATTTAGTTTTTATTTTTTGTGTTTTTTGTTTTTATTATTTGTTTAATTGCTTGGAATGGAATCTTCATATAATTATGATTATTATCCATCCAAACATAATTACTCGGATTACAATGATCAATACTATTCAAAATATGATAATCATTATTTTCATTATTCGAGTTGTAATTCGTATAATCCATGGGATCGATATCCGGTTATTGATGAAGATTACTATGACTATCATCCAACTCAGCAATGGTCACACGATGATCAAGAGAATGTTAGGACATCCATGAGGGAGTGCATGATATTTATGGAGGAAAATACCAAGAATCTTCAATATCTCGTAAACACATGGGGACGAATCACTGAGTTATTCTTAAAACAAGAAGCTGAGAGGGAGAAATACATGGAGCCGGATGACGACTTTGATGAGGTCCGAGGATTTGAGCATCAAGATTTCCATCAAGAATCGTCCTCATATTTTTTGAACTTTAACGAGGAAGAGAGAGTCGAAAGTGAAATTGTTATAAAAGATCTGCCACAACCATCAACGGAGACAACTCCATATTTCGAACTCCCTTATTTCAATTATTATTTAAAAAGTTTAATGCCTGAAACTAGCTCTAGTTCAATGCTAATTATTTTTCATGATATTTCAGGTACCTATGGAGTACGAATCGCACGAAGGGAAAAACCGATCAAATATCCGGGTAATGTATGTGGACAAAGTGACAAACCACCTTGAAGAGGTACCGTCTGGCTGAAGACGTAAAACTTAGCGCTTCTTGGGAGGCAACCCAATGAACTTTGTGGGTGTGTTCAATAGAAACTCTCACGAGACTATAACTCGTCCACCCGGGCTACCGGGAGGTTTAAAGGCTTGTTGCACATGCTAAGTGCAATCGTGATCCCAACGAAAGTGAGGTTTAGTATATATTTATGTTTATTTAGTTTAAGGTTCCAATTATTGTTATTTTAGTGCATTATAGTTTATAGTTCTCAAATGCATATCATGTGTGATTTAAAAGAAAATATAGGTGCAGTAGGGAATTTAGTTGGGGATGTTTGCTCTCACCCCAATTACCAATGCTTAAAATGATTTAACTCACCTTTTAATTAAATCATGATATGAATCGCTCATATGCATTTTAGTTTATTGCATTTAATTAGCTTGCATCATTATAATTTGTCAATTTAATTAATAGTATTCTCATGACTTTTAAGTATTATAACGAGAATTGGTAGATAATTAAGTTGGGGATGTTATTCCACCCCAACTGCGGCTTCAAACGACTATCTCGCTATTTATTTAACTATGTCATAAAAATAAATACATTCATTTTTTAGGCATGATTTTACATTATTCGTACACTCATCCACTTGAATCTCAGTCTAATCTATATTGGTATTGGGACAATGATGTCCAAAGTTGAAGAGGAGGATTGACTTGCAAGGAGATATAATGTATATGAGTGGTGCAGTGCGGTTTTCACAAGTTTTCAGGTGCATTGTGGTTTTCCATTGAACTCCCCTATATATATATATATATATATATATATATATATATATATATATATATATATATATATATATATATATATATATATATTACACATTTAATTTCCTTTTCAACCTAGCTATATAACTTTTATTTCATATTACTTACTATTAATATCTAAAATCCTAATAATATTGTACATTCTTGTTTAAATATTTCATATAACAAAGCGAGTTATTTTCAAAATTATCGGCATGCAATGCGTTTTAATTAGTTAAACGCGCGCATGATAAGGGCATTCAACCTGTGTATATTATAAAACAAAAATCATATATAATTGTTTATAAAATTAAATAAAGGGTTGCTGGTCCAACCATGATGATTAAAGTATTAAACTAGAATTAGGAGTGCAAACTTAACATATACCCATTGACAACCGAAAATTCAAAAGGCCGGGTTTATAATAATAAAAATGTATATAGTTATTTAGGTTTTTTTTTTTTGGGGAAAACTTTGTACACACATACATATAACATATACATATGATATAATCACCACGTGTCCAGTTGATACTATATTCTTGGTAGTTGGTACCGGCCAGTAAACTTAACCAAAATCTTTTTCATATATATATATATATATATATATATATATATATATATATATATATATATATATGAAAATGCAGAGTACCTAAAAAATGTTAAGTAAAATATATTTATGAAAAAAATTTCAAAAAAATTATATTTAAAAATGGTATTTTCTGATGCGCTGTATAATAAATGGTACTCACTTGAACACACACACACACACACACACACACACACATATATATATATATATATATATATATATATATATATATATTATAAGAAACTAAATATATATTGAAAAATATAAGAAGCAATGTGACTCGTTTTTTTTACATAATGATTCATCTTTTATTAAACATATATAACTAATGAATCATAAATTGTAGGTTAAATAAATAAACGATGTATCACTTTTTTACATTGATTCATTAGTTTTTGAATTTATAAATAATTAATTACAAATTCAAAAATAAGTGAATCAATGTATAAAATTGGTGAATCATAATAGTTTTCACATTTTTCAATATATATTTAGCTTTTCAGAATAACTTAAGACTATGTGTGAGTGAGTGAGTGTGTGTGTACTCTTTTAAAATTCTTAAAGACAATGAGAACCTAGGAACACATTAGAACCCTGGTATCAAAAATATAGTTTTGGGTAAAAAAAATCCTTATTCTCTCTCTACCTTTTTTATTTTCTGCATCTCCCTCCCGTTATTTTCTTTTATCTTGGGTTTTATTATCTTTCATTTTCTCTCAAGAATATGAGCAGCCCCACCTGCATCTCCCTTCTCTTATTTTCTTTTATCTAAGGTTTTATCATATTCCATTTTTCTTTAAAAAATATGAGCCGCCACCATCACCAATCGTCGTTGCTGCCACTGCCACCACTAATCATAGTCACTTCTTTATCTCCTTCTTCATCTCTTTCTTGTGATTTAAAATACACAACGGTGAAATACGAATTCTAGAAGCCACAAAGTTGTTTGTAATCTAGATGTGTTATGTTTTCAATTTTTCACTCAGATTTAAAGGGTTTTTTTAATTATATTTGTGTTTTGGTGAATTTCTGTATAAGTTGCACATCAATTGTTTGATAAAATATCTGAATGAAATCTTATTTTTTTCTGTTTCAGTTCGTCTACGATATTTTTATAGATAACATGATAATCTACACAGAATTTTTAATATACATAGAAGTGGTGGTATTTCTATACATAATATATGATACGTTATTTCTATACAAAAAAGTTGTTTTTCTATTAAAAAAAACCCATTTTTGATGAAAAAAATCAATTCTAATTAAAGAAAGAAAAAAAAAGAAAATAAAACATTTTTAGCCGTCACTGGCCCCTGCCACCACCGCCGTAGACGTCGTTGTTGTCGCCCCCGCTGCAACCACTGTCGCTGCCACCGCCCTCATCAACGTCCTACCTCCCACACCATTATTCATACAAGCAGTAGCAAATAGCGTGGGTACGTACAAAATAACAAACATGTGATTATGTTTTGGGTTTAGAGTTTGAAAATTATAAACAAGCTACGTACTAGAGTATGCAAAACCTTTTTAGTGGGTACGAATCTAAAAACCTTTACATGTTTGAACAAACAACATTATTATTAAAACTGACAAAAAAGCTTCAAGCAAGGCACTAGAAGCAAGGATTACAAACAATCAACACCAAAAGAAATGTTTATTAACATGATAAAAAAAACTAGAAGCTAAAAATGAACCGTAGAAATAAGATCCATAAGCCAAGAACACCACCTTAGTTTATTTGGAAGCTTTCCTCTTGAATTAATTCAGAAAAAAGAGTGTCATTGAACACATCCAATAGAAGAGGATAGACTCGTGGAACTTGAAAAAATTACCTTAGCATGTTCATACATATATTATCTTTTACCACCTCTATCTAACATCTAATCTAATCTTATTTTATGTTTTGCACAACTTTTTTCTATCTTTTTTATTTATCTCTCTCTCTCTCTGTATAAATACATATTCTTAATTTTGGACTTTTATTTGTAGTTAACAAATCAAAAGGTTTAATTGTAAGAATGTTTAAAGTTGTATACATAGTGTTATAAAAAGCATTTTTTTTTTTTTTTGGTAACCTTTGAATGTAATTTCATTTTTCAAGAAATAAAGAACCCAAATTTCCCTCTACCGTGCTTAATTTAAACCTTTTATTCAACTTATCCAATTTCAAGTATTAGTGTCAATGAAAATAAAATTTAATTTTTAGTTTGAGGATGAAAATTTATAACTAGCAATAAAGGATCATGATATTTCAATTTTACTTTATTAAATGATCGTTAATATCATTTTTTTACCAAAACAATATTTTATAATTCTTTTTTGTAAAAAAACTTTTGTGTTACTTTTATTGTTAAAATTTAAAATTTACGTTACATTTTGTTACGGTTCTTTGTAAAAATTTTCCGTAAATACAAGGGTATAATGGGGGTAACAGGCGAGGGAGGAAGATATGGATAGAAAGAAAAGTTAAATGGACATCGATTCAATCGTTGGTTGAACGGACGCATCAAAGCAGGCCCCCTCACCCCACCTCACTCTTGTTTTTCCTTTTCTTTCTCAATTCTCAACAAATGCTTGCTTTGCTCCTCTCCAAACAAAAAATTCTAGCCAGAAGAAGAAATATCAACCAAACCCGATTCCCCACCTTCGGATCTACCCGTTTCTTAGATCGCTCTTTCCCGAGTAGTAGCCTTATTTTGATCGTTTCCCCTCAAGTCAATAAATGTCCCTTTCCTAATATTTATACAATTCTATTCCTTTTTTCTTTTAATCCAAGAGGGCAGAGAGTTTGTAGTAGAACCCAAACTCATACTTTCCGGTGTCTAATTCGATGACTAAAAAAGGTTAGAATCTTGAATCCTATGGCCTTGGGTTGTTTCTTGTTTGTTCAAACCTGCAATTATTTTGTTATGCATGCTCTATAATCGGATTATTGATTTATCGGAAAAATCCATGTTCGAATATTAGTCTTTACATGATTTGTTTGTCGACATAATCCTAGTACGTAGTATCCGTATGCTTTGTTTGCTTGATAAGTAATCTATGTGAAGTTTGGTTGGTTGTTAGGGTGGTTGGGATATGATGTTCCTCCTTTTATAAAAACAAGTCGAAATATAGTTTATTCTAGATTTAGCATGCCGTACCCTACTAAATTATGTTGTTGTTGAATTGCATATGGGGGTTAGGCTTTCACAAGGTAAAGTTTTAACTATTGAAGATGGGTAGCTACCCTGAAAATGAAGAAGAAGATGATTTTTTTGATGCCCGTGAGGCGTTTGCCGATTGCTCCCCAGAGGACTGTTCTACTTCCGGTTTTGGGTATGATTATTGGATTGGGAATTTGGACAGTGCCGAAGCTCGCCGTGGTAAATTCTTGAGATTAATGGGTTTGAATTCTAGATGGCTTGTAAAAAGAGATGAGCAAGTGGAATCTGATGATGATTTTCTTGATGAAATAAGAGAAAGCAGTGAGCTTGTTTTGACTGAAAATCCAGACTTCCAAGTATCGTCTGATTGGCCGAATACCACCATGGAGTTGGTACCCTCTTGTGCTATGAAGGAGCATCTTAGAGTTAAAACGGAGAATAGGAATGAATCAGGTGATAACATGGTGACAAATAGATCATTCGACTTCAGTGCAGATGATTTGATCGATAAGATGGGGAATCTACGTTCGTCATCTCAGGGGTCATCACGACGAGGAGGTGAAACCGTTAGTTTGTTAGATAGGAGAAAGAAAGTGAAGAAGGGTTGGCTTCAAAAGCTAAATGTTATGGCCCTAATCACAGATAAACAGGAGGAATCAGTGACTTTGAGACCCAAATACACAAATTCAAAGGGTGATGCAAGTAGTCGCTCAGTTCATGTACATACACACAAAAAGAAAGCGAAAGAATTATCATCTCTCTATGCCACACAAGAGTTTCCAGCACATACAGGTCCCATCTCGATAATGAAGTTCAGTCATGATGGCCGATACTTAGCAAGTGCTGGTGATGATGCTATTCTGCGCATTTGGGAGATTTTTGAAGATCAAGATCCAAGAATATACAAGATTCAAGGAACAAATCCTTCATCGTTTTACTTTTCAACTAATCATCTCTCTGAGTTAGCCCCTCTCAAACCAGACAAAGAGAAATCACGTGGGATTAAAGCTTTCAGGAAATCATCAGAATTGGCATGTGTTATTTTACCACCTAAGGTCTTCCGAATTTTGGAGAAACCTTTGCATGAGTTCCATGGGCATGGTGGCGAGATCTTGTCCCTCTCATGGTCTAGAAAAGGGGTTTGTATTATAAGATTTTTCGTTAACGCTACGTTGAAAACACCCACATTGCTTAATCTTAATCGAATTCTGTGTTCTTCTTTATGATACAGTATCTTCTATCATCTTCTGTTGATAAAACCGTGTGTATGTGGAAGGTTGGACATGATGAGTGCCTTAAACGTTTTACTCATAACAACTATGGTGAGTGCTGGTCACTTTCTTATCTTTTTGCGGCATCCATTGGATACTAATCCAGTTTCAACCATGCATATGTTTTACTGGCTGTGACGATATGATGCAGTGACATGTGTCGAGTTTAATCCCGTGGATGACAACTATTTCATTAGCGGCTCCATAGATGGCAAGGTACGCGTCTGGGATGTGCATAGTTGTCAAGTTATCGATTGGATTGATCTTGGCGATATTGTCACTGCTGTGTGTTATAATCCAGATGGGAAGGTTTGTTGAGCTTGTCGGTTCCTTTTTTGCTTGCTATGTTTCTTATCAATCATCATTTAATCTTTATTTTCTTCTACAGGGAAGCATTGTGGGAACCTTAGATGGCAAATGCAGTTTCTATGATATCATTGGTATCAATTTTACCTTAAAAGGACATGTTATTGTTTGTAAATTTTACATTGTTGCTGTAATTTGATGAACTTACTTTCAGATGATCGGCTGCAATTGCATACTCGAATATGGTTAATGAGTAAAAAGAAGTGGCCGAAGAGAATAACTGGATTTCAGGTATTATTGACGATAATGTGTTGCTAGAGCATCATTTGTCTGGTTGGCTATTCTTTTGTATACTTTGCTGTAATAAATGTTTCATTTCTCAGTTTTGCCCGATGGACTCCAGAAAAGTTATCGTTTCTTCAGCTGATTCACAAGTCAGAATCCTTTGTGGGATCAACCTCGTGGGCAAATTCAAGGGTATGTATATCCTGAAATTTACAATTGAATCTTAAACCATGAAGCTGATCGTTTTTGTTTGACAGTATTATACTTGCAAATTTTGGTGAAAATTTTAAAAGTTTGATTGTGCCCATACTTTGAATGTTGAAAATGGCGCTTATGTTGTATCCAATCTCGTAAGATAGTAAGAAAACATCATATAGAGTTGTTTTCAAGATATTTCATGTAGATATTAACTAGCATCGGATGCATGTAGTGTTTGATTATTTGATGATTGAAACTTGTATGAAGCAGGGAATAGAAGTTCAGGAAGCCATATGTCAGCATGTTTCACCTCAGATGGTAAACACATAATCTCAGCTGCTGAGGATTCAAACATATACGTGTGGAATCACATTAACACAGATAAGCTCTTTACGAAACCCAAAAGCAACTTATCATCTGAATACTTCTTGTCACAAAACACAACAATGGCCATACCATGGTGTGGTATCAAAAGCATAGCAGCATCACTTCCATCACCAAGATTCACATTAAACGACAACAACAACAACAACGATAGCTTTGTTCTTCCAAGAAGCAGAATAGATTCGCCCAGAATGCCCTCACCATCAATCAACCGTGGTTTTTTCTTGGATTCGTTGCTGAAGGGACCTCCAACGTGGCCTGCTGAGACACTCCCGGATTCAACTCAAGTATGTGTTTCACCTTCAATGCGTAAATCAGAGTATAAGTTCCTGAAAAGTGCTTACCAAAGCACTTTCGTTGCCCCGCATATGTGGGGTTTGGTGATCGTCGCAGCAGGTTTGGATGGGCGTATCAGGACGTACCTGAATTACGGGCTACCTATCCGGCTCTGACTTTAAATTGTGCTCTCTTAGTACATAGTTGGTATTGTAAGACCACAGTTATACTTGGTATGTATATTTATTTAAAACACAAGTCTGGTTTCTGACGGAGGAAACTGGTGTGTGGGGTTTTGGTTTTTGCCTTGGGTTTTAGATGTTAATCGAATTTGATGGACACCCAATGTTATTAAACAATGGTGCTTTAGCCTTGCTGCACACAACATTTTTAAACATTTTTTTAAATGTCAGAAATAAAAGCAAGAATTTTGTGCTTCAATCATGTGTGGTAGTGCTTCCTATCTGAGTGGATCGATTCAAGGTCGTTCAAGTTATCGATTATCCTCTATCCAAATATGACGTTGAATCATTATAACGACCTGGTTTTAGATCACGATTTTTGAACACCAGTAATATCTAACTTTTTTTAGTTGGGGACTGCTTAATAAAGCATCATCCTTTTCCATTATTTTTGAATTATTCAATTCAAGTTTTTTCAATTGAGTATTTTATCAGATGATGTTATCTCAGAAGGTTTCTGACATCTTGAATCAAACACAATTTTAGCCATCCGAAAGGCTTGTAGTCCAGCGCTACTAGGTTTTTAGGGAGACCTTGAAGTTGAAAGTTCGAATTTCATTGTGGATAAATGTGTAGATTTAGAATTAAGAGGGATTAGATAAATGTGCGTTCTATTGTAGGAAAACACAAATTTAGCCGGACTACATCAAGAATACTTGCTGAGCTAACACATCAAGTTCAAGCTTAGCCCGATTCAATCGAGTAAAGTTCCCTTTAACTTAGCTTTCAACTCTACTAATAATATTTCATATTCAATGTACACTTAAGTAAAGATCTTACTTATGTCATGAAACATACATACATACATATAAAGAAAAGGGATGTAGAAGTACAATATTTGTTATAGAATTATGTAATCAAACTTAGCAAACTCAATGGTGGAAAGTGGTGAAACTGAGTTGTATATATGTTACCACATCTTAAAATTTTTAAAATAAAATTGACCATTAATATTCATGATAGCCTTTTAGTTATATCTCAATATGTGATATAATACTCATTTATGAAATGGTTTATTATGAAAAAAACCAATATGTTTTCATGTTTTTTGCGTTTTCGTCTCTTCATGTTATTTTTTTTCATAAAAGTCCTCAAATTAAATTTTTTTTATTGGTTTAGTGAAAAATTGGACATTAGACCCCGGTTATAATTAATGAATCAGGTTTTAAAAAACTGAAAAATCGGGTTCTATTGTCCAAATTTCACTAAACCAAAAAGAAAAAATTAACTTGAGGACTTTTATGAAAAAAAAATACATTGAATGACAAAAACGCAAAATTTTAGAAAACATGTTAGGTTTTTTTCATAATAAACTCTTTATGAAATTCAAAAAATAAAAATGTGAAGAAAATGTATCAACAAACATCTTTCAAACTCTTACACGTGTTTTCAACTTCTTACGTTATTTCTTTTTCAAAAAAAAAAAAGTGTCAAGAGACCGGTGCAGCTCATTTTAGCATGTTTCTTTATTGAAATACTAGGTTAATACTCATGTATTACATGGGTTAATTTTAGAATTTGATATTTATATATATATGTATAATATAATAATTATATTAATAATAAAGTTTGCTTAATTTTAGTTATATAATAATTATATGAATAATAAAATTTGTTTAATTTTAATTAGTTAGTTATTAAATTAATCTATATTAGATATACATATATTTGATTTGCTTTAAAATTTAAAAATAAAATCAGTACATCTTATTCAATTCATCCATTTAAACAAAGCTGAGGGATTGAAGTTTAATCACGTGGACCCGAAAGCATGGCAAGTAACGGCATGGATAGTTTTGTTAGGTTGGGCTGTTGAGGGAGAGGAGATGGTGAATTATAGCAAAAGCCGAAAGGGAATACAGACATGGGCTGGCTAGGCTTTACAATGAATTTGTTCAGTAAGTCCAGGCCCATGTTCCAACACCAGTCCTTTTTGTTTTGTTTTACAATTTTTCAAATAATGAATGAAAACCCTTTGCGTTTGGTTTTTGAAGATCTGTCATTTAAATTTTAGTTATTAGTATGTAAACTCTTAAGTTATAAAAGGTATATGTTGGACTCAAATTTAGGTATGAGTTGTTAAGAATGTCAAATTCCTATAAACATGAAATTTGACAGTAAATAAATAAAATATAACTCTCCATCTTTATTATCATAAAATTCAAAACAAGATAAATTTACTTCGAGTTCTATTACATGAACCAAAGCCCCCTAAGTTTCTTAACCGATGGGCGTAAAAAAAAGGATCTTTTTAGTTGCTTAAAAGGGCATATTTAAGCGACTTACGTCTTTAACTTATGTGTATATAAGCGTAATCTTATCTTCGATTACTTTTTCTTTATACAAACTGATAATCATTAGGATGCGTTCGGCTCATGAAATATAAATTAATGGAATTGACATTAATTTAGATTGTTTAGAACACTAGAGGTCTAGATTTACAAAGATAAATAGATAATTTTATTTTTATTCAACCAAAGTCTTTGTTTATAGCCATTTGTAATTCGTTCCGATACATAAATGAATTAATATTCAACATTCACAACGTACACCCCTAAGAGGGCTTAAGATTTTAATCAAATTCATCCGATATTCTAACGTCAACTATAATTAGCAATACCCATAATCGAGTTTGTTTGGTTTGGAATCTTTGAATGTAATGAAAAAAAAAAAAACAAAAGAATTACATTTAAAAACAAACTAATTCAAATGGCTATTATTACTATTAGGTTTATATGGCAAAACCTAAAATAAAATTTTATTATTTTATTACCCACGTAAAATCATTATTTATATAATAATAATAATATATTATTACAACAAAGCTTTCAAACGACATTAATTATAATACTAAAAAAACATGGTATGAATAGTTGAAAACAAATAAAATTATTTGAATTTTTTTTATTTGTTGTTATGTTATTATCAACCATATGATATTAAGTTATAACAAAAACAATTATTTTACATGATAATTCTTTCATGTTATTATTTTTTAAGAATTACATAAAATATATAATTATTATCACTATAAAGGTTTCTTTTTAAATCAATATGAGATGAAAAGTTTAATTTACAAAAAGTCAATAATAAATTTTCCATCCATGAATTTTGTTAAAAGGCATAATTAATATAGGATGAATCCATCATATATGATTTTTTTTATAATGGTTAAATTTAGATAGTAATTAAATGCAATTGTTTACAAATTAATTGGAACATATATATATATATATATATATATATATATATATATATATATATATATATATATATATATATATATATATATATATATATATATGGAAATGTTTTAGGCAGAAAAATAAAAATATGATGAGCTAACGAGACGACACATGTCACTAAACACTTATTACACGTATAGATTTAAATATTTTAACATGAAGGAAGAACAAAAATGGAAGGTAGATAATGTAAAAAAAGGTGTGCACATGTTAACAACCAAATGCTTTTCATAACCCTTCATTTATTCAGTCATAACTTCTGACTTAGAAGTTGTTTGTTTACTTCTTAATGGAACCATTAAGAGGTCATTCAAAGGTAAAATGACCTTTTAATGATTCCATTAAAAGATAAACAAACAAAGCCTTAGTGACTTACCATGTTCCTTAGTGGGTTAGTATTGCTAGTAGATCTTAAAAATAAAACTAGGATTTGTTTATAATATATATACATACACACACAGAGACAAACATATATATACACACTATTCTATTAATCCATGTATTACAAGAGTTAAGTGAAAAGAATATTTGTAAAATTAAAATTGTATTTATAATAATAAAAATATTAAATTATGAAGTGTATTGAATTTATAATAATTAATAATAAATGTATGTATAAATATATGTTTCAGTTTTGAATTTTGCATACACTTTTTAAATAGAATTAAAGTTACATTTTGAAATAACTCAAATTGAAAAGTTGTCTTAAAATTTTCCAAAGAGTTTTTATATTCTATGTATAATACATCTTTTATACATAATATATGATATTTTACATAGAACACATATAAAGCATTTGCAAAACTTTAGATCTGCGTGTGCACAAATATAAACATTCAAATATACCAACAAGTGTTGTTACAATATTCATATGACTCAAATGGTTCATAGAATTGTACACAACAAAATTCACAACATTCAAAAGGTTCATAGCAGTGTTTGTAAAAAACGTTCATACGATTCAACTTGATTCAAAAGATTCGACATGTTCATAGGATTCAACAAAATTCATAGAATCCATCAAAATTCATAGAATTCAACAAGATTCGTAGGTTAATGAAAGGATTTAGTAGCATCTGCAACAAGATTCATAGGATTCAAAGTTATTTTGTGACTGTTCACAACGAATAAAATGTTCACAAATGATCATTTGGATATATATATAAATATAAATATATATATATATATATATATATATATATATATATATGTATGTATGTATGTATGTATGTATGTATGTATGTATGTATGTATGTATGTATGTATGTATGTATGTATGTATGTATGTATTATAGTACTAGATAGAGGAGCACAAAAAATCCGTTTTTTAAATAACCGGACCGGTTTTTATCCGAACCGGATTTGGTTTTTTTAGTAGAACGAAATTTTTATCGGATAATTAACCGGTTATAAAAAAAATCAGTTAAATACAGGATTAAAACCCGATTTTTAATACACTAATTTATAATTTTTAACTTTTTATTTATTTATAATCATATATAATATAAAACACATTTGGTTTGAGTAAACTATACTTGTTTGGAGTTTTATTATCTTAAGTATAGTTATAAGTTTATACCTTATAAGTATAAATGTATAAATTATAATGTATAATTTATAAAATAATTTAAAAACCCCAATTTTATAACAAGTAGAAGCCCAAATTTTTTATTTATCAAATAAATGATAAAAAAATGGTAAACCCAAATTGAAAGTCTAAAATAAAAAAGATTAAAAAAGTGGAATTTTTCCTATAAAAATTGTTTTTTTTTTTGTTCAAAAACCGATTTTTTTATAATCTGTACATGTTGCATAGTTTACATTTTATTGGGTCCAAAAGCGATTAAGATTCAAACCACTTATTACAAAAAACCGGATCAAATAAAGATCAGTGACCTCTAGTAATAGACCAGTTGTAACAATGATGAAGATGGATGAACATAAGTTACGTACATACAATTTTTTCTATTACGAAAACTGGGAATTAATGGGCCTGAAAATATTGTTAAAAAAGGCCAACCCAAAAGTCCGTGGGCCACCCCTACTAGTTAGGAAAGTTTATTATACCTCCCTCTTTGCCCATAAAAGTGAAAAACGCATGATAAAAATGTGAATATAACCACATCATCTCATTATTGTTTAAGTTGGAGTTTTGGATCATCTAAGTAAAGGACAATTGCACCTTAAGTGACGCATATGCATGCATACCCCGAAACTAAATATTAAAATAATAAAACCACCAAGAAAAACAAGGACCGAAACTAAAAACTAGCTAAAATAAACAAATGAAATGCAAACTAAAATTAATTTGATTATTCAACACAACAATAAGCACATTTGTTTCCGAACATGGACACTAAATTTTAAGGGCATTGCTCTATATAACACCTCTCATTCTTTAATTTTTACTAATCATACACCTCTTTACTCATATGACTTTTGTTAATGGCGTGAGATTCGATGATTAAAAGTTAATCTACTCTCACATTAAGAAGTGAATGTGTGATTAGCAACCGAGGGGCGGTGTGCGTATAGAATTGCCCAATTTTTACGGTATCTTAAATAAGGGAAAAAAGTTGGTAATTGTCCCACTAGAATACATTTAATGAAACCCTAGATTTCACAAGTTCAACACCTTAATTATTATAAGAATTTAATAACGTACTAAGTAATGAAAACCACTAACATCTGTTGTTCAAAAAAAAAAAAAAAGTAATGAAAACCCTTATCAGTTGCATATAATTAATTATTATTATCATAACTTTTACACATTGATTATTTACGAATGTTTGGATAAAGATTAATTTTCCACTTAAACTATATTACATATTAAAATAGTGTTCCATGAAGCTTTTTTGATCTTCATGACTCCATTTGACCTTAAGAAGTCAAAAAATAATCTTGAGAAAATCTTGAACTTGAAAGTTATAAAAATAACACACCTTATAATATGATACGATCGTACATTTACCAAAATGATGGCAAACGTGTCACCTAACGGTCATATATGCATGCCAACAAGCTATTAATAATAATAATAGTAATAGTAATAGTAATAGTAATAACAATAATAGTAATAATAATAACAATAATAATAATAATAGAAAAAATTATGATTTAATTATTAATAAACGCATTAATTATTATAAGTTGAGCTCAATAAGCTAAATATTGGTGTGCATGTCCGTTTCTAACCTAGAGACTTTTGTAGTATATTCAGTTTGTTTTTGTATTATTTTTTCAAGTGTAGGGAGAACCGGAAAACATCATCTATTTAATCATTGAAGTTAGGCAATGTTCAATACCAAATATTTGTGAATAAAGGTGCATCGGAAAAACCTACTAACTTTTTTATTTTAATTTATTTAAAAGAATCTGTTTGTTTTATTTTTGTTATATATTATAAACTATTTTTAACCCACGTAATACGTGGATATTTTTAATAATATTCATTTATATAAAATGAATATAAGTAAAAAATACATAACTATTTATAAAATATTTATGCCTAACACTTTATCATTTTTTATTTTTAAATGTATAAAATAGTAATCTAGTTAGAATGTTAGATAAAATAAGGCTTTACTCAGAAAGTTACAAAAATTAGTTAATGAGATTGCCTTTAATATACTGAGATTAAATTAGGTAGTAATCAATTTTGTCATTTAATATTTTTTAAAACAAATTAGATAATTAGTTTAGGAAAGTTATATTTGGAAATTTAGGCGAGAAAATGAAAATCTGAGTAACTGTGGAAGCGACACTTGGCGTAGAAGATTTTCTTTTATTATAATATATAGATATAGATAGATGGATATTTGTGCAAATAATTTTCAAGTTGGACTATTTTTTAGATTAATACCTCCAACCATTTTTCATTGAACAAAAAACCATTAACCGTTAAAATCTTACAGAATTAAAATATTACCGGTTTTAACCTGTCGAAAGTCACATACCACCGTCGACAAGTCACCAGTGACCACCGGAATTTTACCGAAAAAGTAACTTTCAACAAAAAAACACATATTTGAACAAATAAATCAATAAGAATTATGAATTTGAATCATAAAACACAAACAAGTGAGTTCGAAGGAAAGAATGTTTGTCGTAGACGAAGAGTTGATCAGGAAATTGCAACCGGTTCATTAGGTTGCAAATCATTTTTTGTAAAAAAAATCATTTGATAAGTTTTAGTCAGTTTGTGTTTTTTATGTAATGAAATATGATTGAAGGTTTTAATTTAAAAAATGATACAACTTGAATGTTTTGTTACGCAAATTTTTTTTTTTTTTTAAAAATGGGTTACAGAGTGAGAGTCACATTTACGACACATTTTGATTGTGGGGATCAGTTATGATGATATTTAATTATTTATTGTGGTCATACTTTTTACATTGAAATAGATGCCGATTATCCACGTCTCAACATCGTTATTGGTTTTGTTTGATAGAACGCAAAAGACAAAACAAATTCATTTATTGTCAAGGGAAGATTTCTTTTTAGATATTCAATTTCGACAATAAGCTTTTAAAAATTTCCGTTTTTATTTGTTAAAACTTCAACCTTAAAAACTCTCTTTGAATTTGAATGATGATCAAACTTGAGATTTGAATTAAAAAAACTTCTTTTATAAAAATCTCCATTAATAATTATAAACTACAATTATATATCATTTAATACTAAAAACTGAATGTATTTTTACCACAATCATTTATGGAATTAAAAGCTTCATCTTTTTAAAAAGTTTTACCAAACATACACATATATGATGCGGGATTCTAATAAAAATAGTTGTACTCAATTTCTAATGTTTCGGTATTTTTAAATAAAGCCAATGATTCTTTAACTTCTAATTTATATTAGAAAATTTTAAATGTTTAAAATTTTCATTTAAAGTCAACATTATCAGAAAAATTGTCAATGAAACTAGCTACAAAAGTGTCAAAAGAAGTTTTTAAAATATACATGTTGTGAAATGATGAAAAAAACTGAATTACAATATTACATCGATATAAACAATCGTAAGAAATAAATTTCAAATTAGATTACAAAAGTGTGTTGGCAAGTTTGAATGTAGGTGGTGAAAGTAAGTCTGGGGTCCCTCACTTGGATCAAATGAGTAGTTTAAGGGTAAAAGTAGCTTATTTTGCCTTTAATAAAAAACTTTTATAGTAGGTTTGTAAAACCTTTATAAGACAAATTGTCGTAATTTACCTTTAAATCGAGTTTGTTGAATAAGGTTTAAGCAATCGCATATTCGCATGTACCACATGTTAATAATATTTCAAGTGAAAAGACAAACAATGATGTATGTGGACAAATACATGAAGGGCTAAATTCGACTTTTCATAAAGTGTGTGTCGGTTTTCGATAATTGACAAGCCTCTGTTAAAAAAAACTTAAAAACACGTGACCTTTTATTCCCAAATCAATTTAAAAGCCCACCAATTGCTTGCCCTGCCATCACAGCCACCCTTCTCCTTCTCCTTCTCCTTCTTCTCCAACACACCCACACACACAGAGACAGTTGGGTGGGTGTTTTTGTGTCTGAAGTCAGGATAGAATCAGAATCAAAATCAAAATCAGAATCAAAATCAAAATCAAAATCAGAATCAAAATCAAAATCAAAATGGGGAGGGCTCCGTGCTGTTCAAAGGTGGGTTTACACAGAGGAGCATGGTCTGATGAAGAAGATAAACTCCTTACCGAATACATTCAAACCCATGGTGAAGGCCAATGGCGCTCCATGCCTTCCAAAGCTGGTAAGTTGACCGTCATATCATATCTGAAAATTAACTAAACGCACGAATTATAACGAAACTACAATCGTAGCTTTTATCATGTTTACGAGTTTCAGAAATTAATTCATTATACTGAAACGTAAGGTTAATTGGTCAGTGATTGGCTAGATGGATTAATGTTTGTATTTGTAATTTGACTGGATCAGGATTACTTAGATGTGGAAAGAGTTGTAGGCTGAGATGGATGAATTACCTCCGCCCAGGTATCAAGAGAGGAAACTTCACCCCCGACGAGAATGAAACCATCATCCGCCTTCATTCCCTCCATGGAAACCGGTGGTCATTCATAGCCACCGAACTTCCAGGTCGAACCGACAATGAGATTAAGAACCACTGGAACTCGCATCTTAAACGGAAACCCATACACCACACTGAGACGGACGACCCCGAAAACCCGAAGAAGAATAAGAAGAAGAAGAAGAGAAAGACAGATGGAAAGTCAAGGAAACCAGAAGAAATTGTACCTCCGTCTGCTTCATCTTCCTCGCAGTCTGCGTCGTTGACTTTGAGCTTGGATAACGGAGTGATGAGCGGTGCATCATCAAGCTCCACAGTTGATGGAGGAGAGCTCGAAAGTATTGATTTCTGTTGGCCGACTTGGACGCCATTGTTTGAGATGGACGAAGGTGCAGGAAGCATGGATGATCAGGAGATACCATTCGACGGCTGTCATTTAACCAATGATGACGAAACCAAAATGCTAGATAAGCTGTATTCTGAGTACTTGAACCTGCTCCAAGACGACGGTGATGGCCTTGGCCTGTATATGTAATCATCTATTATAAATTAAATTTCTTTTTTTTTTTTTGTCCTAACTTTAATATTATAATAATAATAAGATATATGAAATGTCTAAAAATAATAAGACACAATCTCTTGTTAAGATAAATATTTTCTCATTTAATTTGAATCTGAAATAAAAATAAAAATGTCAGTAACTCACATTGCCAGTGTGTCAAGCTCGCTAACGGTATCCACGTTAATCATTACGAATTCTTTTTTTTTTTTTTTTTTGTAGCATTTAAGATTTTTTTCTTTTACATGATCATAATTAGAGTCATGATGAATGTATATAATTGATAAACAATTTTGTCATGTTTTTTTTAACAGCATCAAAAACAAAATATATTAACTAGAAAAATTTCTAGCAAGAAGCTAGAAACAAGCAAACAAAACAACACCAAACATAATACAAAGTGCAGATCACGAAATAAAACCTCCTGTGAGACAACCTCAGAAAGAGAATCATGTAGCCAATGACCCCAACTTAATTTTTTGTGAAGCTTTTCTTGAAAATTAATCCAATAAAAAAACCCGTATTGTTTTAAAGTATAATGTGTATGAGTAAAAATTTAAGATTAAAAGAAACTGACATGACAAGATAAATCCTGGGACCTAGGTGTATTATTGGTATACTAAAGTTGTAGGATTGTGTACAATTCATTATTACCTGAGAATGGTCCTTCCAATTAACTATGTTTCAAATTAGGACAACACATTAACTAACATCATTACAATTCTTTTGCTTCTTTCACTAAGGTCAATTGGTCAACATAAAACTACTCCCGTTTCACATTTCTTTACAAAAGAAAATAGGACCCGTTTAGATAACATGTTTTCGGTGAAAACAAGTATTTTTGAAAAACGCGTTCAGATTCATTGATTTGTGATATTTTCAGTTTTTAGTTTTTAAATTTACTAGTAAACTTGAAAACACATTTGTGAGGTTTCCAACTTTTGTTTTCAATCTATTCACCTAAATCTATGTTACAAAGGGGAGTGAATAATGAAAACGCAAAAACTATTTATAACAAATCTAAACGCATTTTCATCTCTAAAATGTATTTTCTTAAAAACCATCATGTTTTCAGTTTTATTAAAAACTTCAAACCAAAAATTTTCGTTTGCTAAACGCACTCATGTTTTCAAGAATACAACATTTGACTTCATATATCATAATATCATATGTTTAATTAAAAAAAATATACACCATGGTATATTAATATAGGCATGACAATTTTTATAAACAGATACTATCAAATCAACACATATTATGTATTCATGGGAAATGAAAAATTAAACAAATAATTTCAAAAAATAGTTAGTAAAATAATTGTCTAATAAGATACTAATTAAGTAATTAGTAAGTGTTGAAAACCTAAAAAAAGAACAAGTTGCAAGGAAGGAAGGAAGTAACGTAACAAATCTTCCATTGACAAGTCAAAATAGAACGAACCTCATTGAAAGATGAAGAGATTAAAATACACGGGTCTATGTGATGAAACAATATCATGTCTTCAACATTCATTTATTTCTAAAGAAGAATAATATTTTACTTTTTTTTTTTTTTTAATTTGCAAGGCAAATAACATCAAGGAGTTGAAACTTGTACGAATCAAAATCGAAAACCTCTTATTAAAAAATCACAAGACTCAACCACTAAACGGGTGTTTACCTCATGAGATGAATTAGATTCCTAACAATTTACAAAACTCATATCGTTAGCTAACATTAAAGAACATTCCACACTTCTACCAATCAACTAATATATACTATAAATTAAATTCAAATTTAATCGGATTCTATTTTACAAGCTAAACGTCCACTGAGTCTTCCTATGTGATTTTAAAAATTATATTTCAAATAATTGTGAATCAATATAAAATGTAATGCACAAGGAAGGGACATTTGATTTCTCTTATTTTCTTGAAATGGCTAAAACTGTTATTATATATATACAATTTATATCAAAATAAATAAATAAAATCAATAAACATAACATATAGTTTGATGACATGAAGATTTCATCTTCCCAAATAAAATGAATTGATTCTTTTAACAAAAATAAAAACCAATATGTAAAAACTTTTTAGACCAAACAATCAAAAGGTTTGCTGATAATTTTTCTCACTCAACAAGCTTTTGATACAAAAGTTACGTTGTTAGGGTGATCGGAGCATTGCTCCCCTTTCAATTGCTACCTCAACGTTATGTCATCTAACTGACTTATCTCATCTTTACTTCATCTCTTAAATTAGGAATTAATAAATTTCTTATTTTATCACATTATTATTTTCATTTAAAACAATGAGAGAGATAAAGAAATGAGAGAGAGCGAGAGATAGAGAAAGAAATAAGGGACTCTAAGGATGAGGTATTTGGAAAGATGAAGAGGCAATCGGTAGTATGGTACCGATGACCGATCAGTGTGAAATATTCAGAACAAACAATAAGAAGGACGGTGCTCTACGTGGGCAAAATTTTCGGAAGGTGACGAATACTTCACTTCATATGGATAACGAGATTCTCATAACATTTTCAAGATTTTATTTAAGGGATTTTTACCCAAAAACCTTTGACTTGTTAGGTTCTATCGATTAAAAACTAAAACCATTTTTTTACACAAAAAACCCTTCAACCGTCAAAATATCACGAATTTAAGAGGTGGCCGGTTATAAAAGGTTGTCATGTTCACATGGCATACACGTTGCAAAAAACGCTCAGTTGGCACACACGTAACATCTATATGACAAATATGTGGAGAGAAATATATTTTTTTATAATTTAAAAAAAAAATAAAAAGCAAATAAAATAAACATTCTTGTTTTAATTTTGGAAAATTTCATTAAAAAGAAGCTCGTCTGATTAAAACCATCCACCACAATCGACTCCGACCATCTCTTTGTGTATGACCTTCTCTACGTCTTTGTTCATTATCTTGAAACAACAAATCAGAGATCTAAACTAGTTCATTGTTTTCATCTTCATCATATTCAGATTAGGAATTAGAACCTTTTAACTTTTTGGAAAATCAAAATCCAGATCCGTAAATCAATGTAGACGAGAGACGTATGTATATGAAGCACGATTATGATTTAAGGTTTACCCTTTAACGGGTTTTAAGACACGAGTCTTCATTTGGATTCATCACCGAGTTGTTCTTCAAATTTGGTTTCATCATCTTCGTTAGGTTTCATTTGTAGATTTCGATCTAATTTGGTTTGTGTATATTTCTTCATATTTGTGTTTGTTTCTTCAATCGGTTTCATAATCGAGTTGTTCTTTGGATTTGGTTTCATCATCTTTATGGTGGTCAAAGCTAGTGACCATGGTGGCATTGTTCATCAGATGATAAAGAACCCAACTAATAATGATAATAATAATATAAATATTAAAAGTTAAAATATAAAAAGAAATCCACATCAACAAAGAACAACTGGTTAAACCGGTTGCAGATCATATTTTTTCAGGAAAACCACCATTTTGATGAGTTTTATTTGGTTTAGGACTTTTTTGAAGCACAAAAATGGTTGTAAGTTTTAATCACGAAAATGATCCAATTTGAGGGTTTATTTTCACAAATACCATTTTATTTAATCAATTGATTTGACACTTAGATATTGTTTTTTTAAGAGGTTAAATATCTGAATTCTAAAATCACACTTGAAATTTAAGAGGTGACCTTAAAGTCTGAAATCTAAACTGAAATTTAATAGGTAAACCTATAGTCTAAAATCTTAAAATTAAGACTGTTAATTAAGTTTTAGATTATTTATGTGTTATATTAATTAAATTTGAAGTCATAAATTATTTTGCAATTAGTTATATTTAATAAATATTTTTATTTAATTGATAAGTTTTTTAATTAACTGGTTTTAATTAAAGAAAATATTGATTTATTTTAAAAAGAAAAATTTGAGATGTTAATATCAAAGTTTAGACGAGAGTTTACATCTTAATTTTTGGACCTAATCTTAGGTATAAAATGTAACAAATAGTCTGAAATCATTTATGATCTAAAATTAATTTAATTCTGAAATGTAACAAATAATTTTGAATCACTTTAGATCTGAAATTTAAAAATTAAGACGATTTAAAATCTGAATTTGTCAAAACAAATGGGACTTTTAATTCTTTGACTAAATACTTTCCCGAGAAAAAAAAACATGACAATGAAACGTATATTAGTGAATAATGAATATTAATCATATAAATCACACATTTAAGTCATAGATTGAAAAATCTATAATTTACAAATCTAATTAATGTATAAATAACATGTACCGTGTCATCACATTTTTTCATTTGACATTTGTCAGCACATTTTGCTACATGTTTTATTAAAAGTTATTTAAATGAAAATCAAATCACATCATATCAATCATATGGAATATATATAACCAAATAGCTTGCACGTTAATTTGACCCAAATCATCGATATGTTGACATGCAGTTTGTCATTAAATTTATATCAAGAAAACAAAAATCTAATTTAAAACTTTATGCCATAAGCAAATTCTAATTTTTCAAAATCCGTCACTTAAATCAACGCTTGACACGACTAGATGTGTCTGGAGCTTTTGGGAGCTCAAGATTTTTAAAAAAAGTTTGAGTTTTTTGTTTTTATATATATGTTTTGTAAATATAATTGTAGTTGTAGCTTTTATTATTAAATAACATTAAAAGATATGCTATTGATTAGAAGTTGTAGTTTATAAATTTTTTAAAGGGTAAAAATTGTAATTTTGTAGAACCAAAAGCACAAACTTCTTAAAAATCTATTTCAAATAACTTCTCATGAAAAATTTATTAAGAACTTTTAAATCCGAATCAAAAGCTTAACTTGTATCAATTAAACATAACTTTTAAGGTTGAGTTTCAAAAAATCAAAAGTTGGAACTCTTTAAAAGCTTCCATAAGTTCATTGCCAAAACACAGTTCACATCCTTAGTCTTCTTCTCCCCAACTATTTCTCACATACAAACTTTTTTGGTTTGTTTTTTTTTTTTTTTAATTTTCAATGTTAATTTCTGCATTTTTCCTCATTAACGCCTCATCGAACAAAAATTGCATGCTTAAATTGATGATGGATCTAATTTGGACTTATATTAACCGAATCCTTTAATCGCATTTAATTCTGTTATGTATAAACATATAATTTAATACCACTAGTTCATTAAAAATGAAGTCAATTTTGTTACTTCTGTTAGGCAACAGCAATGCAAGTTGCAACTATTGTTGTAATTAATAGGGTTATTAAAAAACAAAAAAAGCCGAAATAGAATATATAATAATTTAAATTTGTTACAAATTGCCCAATAGGGATAAAAATAAATCTGGAATTTGGTTACCTTTCACGTGGGTACGCCTTTAAGGCCTTTTGTTATCTCTTCAAACTTCAAAGCCATCGGCAACTTGTCTTTTTGAGTTTTTCTTTACTTTAATCATTCTTCATTTGATGTTATAATTACATATGCCAACCTTTTCCTTATTCAATTTTTAAGGATATAATGTTTTCAACGCCCTTTTTTGTAATTGATGTTGAATGAGAAAAAATATATATATATATATATATATATATTCATTTTACGTCTAAATCATATATTTTTATTTAAAATAACCTTTTATTTTTTATTTTTACGTAATTATGTTTCCGCACGTTCAAAATTAGGACAAGTCACTCAACATGTTAAATACAGTGTTTTTAGTTCATCATTTTATCTGATTCATTAAAAAATATTTTAGACATTATGATAATCTTTTATTAAACTGTTAATCAATATAAAACTCACATCATACAATGTATGATAATCTTGTTTACTAACTAGCTTCTTATGGATGGGTAAACAAGACAGATTTATTGAAATAACTTGTGATCATTACTTGGTTAAAAAGTTTAAAATAATAAATTATTGTATCTATCATTTCAAAAAATATGTATGTTTTTAATATCAAGAATATGCATATTAGAATAGTGTATTCATATCATTGGACTACACACACTCATTTAGGACGCGTTTTATACAGTGATATGAAAAAGAAAAAAAAAATAAAGAGGTGTGTTATTTTGTTTATACATTTTATATAGATGAATACATTAAAAAAAACTTTATCCTTGAATTACTGTATCAACGTATCAGATACGTTAATATAATCAAAACTTTTAACTAGTCATAAATGTTATTTTTCGTTTATTTAAGCCTCCAAATATATGTTCGTCCTGAAACATATATTTTTTAATTAAATTTGCGATACATCAATACACCACGTGTGTGTTATTTTTTTCTCTGTCATACTTGCGTATTAAAGTTTTGGGTTGTGATGCGAAATCCAATAATACGGTGTTAATGTCCAGGTACAATTAATTTATTTTAATTAAATTTGCAAAGTCTAAGAAAAAATATGACGAAATGGATCGGGAAACGAACAAATTAACCAATACAGCCAAAACCTCCACCAAAAATGGAGTCAAATGATTAAATAATAATATCCCATGAGCCCATGACATTCATGCTCTTCACTCTTCACTATTATTTATTTTCAGAATTCAAACAACTGGTTTTGTTTTCTTTAATTCTATAATTCATCATTACTTATTACCATACTTGTTTTAAATACAAAAGAAAATTATTATAAATCAACCAATTTTCCATCTTTATTTCATAAAACGTGATAACTATTTAATGTTGATCAATAACTATGATCAAACAGTTACAAAATTAATTGAGGTTGAAGTTCTCCATCTTTTTCTACCATTGTACAATTTATTTTGATTTTATCATATTGTCAAATGTCAAGTATGCTTTTAGACATGCTTGTTAAAATGAAGTGAACCAGAAGGTAATACATTTAAAAAACTTTTTGTAAAATTTTTTTCATAACCATTTTTAAATTAATGTTATATGCATGATATATGAATTTCAATATATACTTTGTATTTAGTGTGTTTTAGCTCCATTTTAGCTACAATTCCTTCATACCTTCAGTTACTCAACAAAAAATTAAGTGTGTGCATATTACATTATTTATATATAAAATAACATCAATTAAGTACATTAAAGGCTTTAGAAAATAAGCCGATTAGTAGTAAAAATTATAAAACTATTAGTCAAAACTCAAGTTAAATGAGTAAAGGATAAAAATTTATAACCTTTAAAGATAAGTGTTTGTATATGAAAATAGATTTTATACCTCGACTAGGAAGAGAGAGAGAGAGAGAGAGAGAGAGAGAGAGAGAGAGAGAGAGAGAGAGAGAGAGAGAGAGAGGAGCAGCGGACGATGGTGGCAGTAACCAAAAGACCGCAGACGAGGCGAGAAGTGAGGTTGTGACAAACTCGAGCACCTAGTAGGCAGAACTATGTTTTTTATTTTTTAAAAACCACACTTTCGGTTTAATACAAAACCACATCAAACCGCACCATGCACATCGCTAATGACTGATTTTGGTTTTTAGTTTTATTTTTTTTATTTGAATGAAAATTCATTAATATTTCAATAAATTTTGATGATAAAAAGACATATAAATTACATAAGTATATAATACATTTATAAATTGTTTATCATCTAAAAAAAATCCTAGTGTCTCTCGAGTTTTTCACACATACATAACTCATTATCTTAAAATTTTATCAGTGTCAGTGACACCAATCAGATTACATTAGGTTCAAACCTGGTGAGAACCCTACTAGCACAATGGCAATGTTATAACGGTAGACCTTATGGGTGCTCCGCAAACCATTAGTGGCTCTACGTAAATAACAAAGTTGTCTACGTGAAAGTGGGTGGCAATTTCAGCCATTCAAGTAAACGAGTCGAATTAGCTAACAATCAAAAACCAAAACTTTTACATGATTTTAAAAATAAGTTTGTTTAGTACATCATTTCCTAAAATTTCATTTTCAATAAAAATATATGTACTGACTTAGTTTTCTGTTACGAGTCATTTTAATTGTTGCGTCCGTTCAACTCGTTGGATCGAAATTTTTCATCTTTAATCACCCAAACAAGAGCAACATGAATGGGAGCTCGATTAGGTGACATGCATGGTTCAAGCCATAATGTCACCAAATGCCTCTTAAGAAGAAAAGGATGTGCAAGCATGGTCCCCATCCCGGTGCCTTCCGTGAGTCGCTTACACACGTACGTACACCCAAGGATCGCGTATATGTTTAGATGATTACTACACACCACAAAAAAAAAAAAAAAAAAAAAAAAAGCATCCATTTATTTATTTGTTTGTTTTTTTGGTTTAAAGCCATCAACAACTTGTTCGTTTTTTTGTTTGAAATTTCGAAGCATCTAAGTATTCATTCAACATTTTCTTTAGTTTTTTTTTTTTTTTCAAATTCCAACAAAGTTGATGATGTACAGAATTTGACAATTTAGTTGTTTGTTGTTTATTCTTGTTTGATACAAAAATGGAAATTAATAGGAAACCACGAAATGATGTAACGAAACACCATTTCGCATTCATGCAACTAACTAATGCCACTTTTTGACAAAATTAAATACATCACACCCTTTTAAGTATCAATTGTTTCACGGTCTTGAACTCTTGATGCAGTTTATCCTAGCTATAGTTTGGTTTTATAAATATATGTGTATTTGACAACATCACCGGAGCTGAAACTGATGTGCAAAATGACATATAAGGACAAGTAAATAAAAATATCAAATAAAAAATAAATAGTGTGTATTAAGGGTAATTTTGTTATTTCTTCTTAAAAAACTCAAGTTAATCTCAAAAGTTCTATCAAGTATATCCTCATTTTAGAACTTATACTAGATTATTGGCCCATGTAATACATGGGGCATATGTCAGAAATATATATATTTTAATGTAATAACTTAAAATATTATTATAAAAAATAATAAAGTACTAATATTTTGATATTAACTGTCATAGATAAATAACTAAAATTATATTTTAAAAAATTTGTTATTCTTGTTATAATAAATATATATATTGAAGATATGAACATATTTGAAATGATGATTATATTACAAAAAAATTATAGTCAATTTTATAATGTTTTTGGCTTTAAATTTGAAAACAATATTTACAATATTATTGAAAGTATTACTTTTACGATAATTATTATACTGTTATTCTTTTCATATTTAGATGTGTTTTTAATGATAAAAAACTTAAAATCATGCTTTTATACATAAAATTTTTTTTTGATTCAATTGATTATGAACGAAAATTTAAATCAATTACAATTGTTAACATAATTTTAAAATAAATATTAATGTACAAATTTTAAGAATGAAAATGGATTTTAAATTGATACATTTAATATATGATCAAGTATTTAACCTTCAGTTTAAATTTAAAAAAATAAAAAACTATGAATCAGTTAGATCATTTTTGATAAATTATTTTAGGTAAATTTAAGGTAAAATAAGGAGGTATTTAAAATTATTTAATTACATAAGTTTCCATTTAAATTTTCTAAAATAAATTAGATAAGTTAACTTAGAGAGTTATATTAGGAAAAATGGACGGGAAAATGAAATATTGGAAAGCTGTGAGAGCGACACGTGGCAGTGATTATTTTGCTTTAATAATATACATAGATATAGATTTTTAGAAACTTCTTATAAAATGATCTATTAAAAAATCTTAGTTTGAGCTTTTAAAAACCATAACTCAAGCACTCATACGCTCTCAAAAGTTGTGTCCCTAACATAGAAGCTCTTCATGAACGATTACTAATTGTTAATCAATACTTTTAGATATATTTATGTATTTATTCTAATCCTTAGAATTTTAAAAACTAAGGTTGTGTTTGGTGAGAGAATCAAAAAGAAAGAAAATGAAAACAAACTATTAGTTAGGACACTTGAATTGTATATATAAATTATCTGTGAATTCTCAAGTTGTATCAAGAAATTAACAGGTTAAAATTTAATTCTTTTATTTATCTAGCATTGGTGGACAACTAAGCAGAAGCTAATATTTGAAAAAGAGAATTACAACAACCATATGCTTTTGTATTTTCAAATTTCAAGGTCTAAAAAACTATTGATTTTATCGCTATTTCTTTTCTTTTCGATTCTCTGTACGAAACTGACAATGCTCATCGTAAAGCGTTCAAAAATAATTTATAAAATACCAGTCACCTTAACTTATAGCTAGGGTAAGTAAGATCGTCGCCTCAGGGAGCATGTGGTTATCAATATGATTCTACGGTAGTTAATAACTAATAATAAAAATGAACTATTTAACTAATTGACGGAAGGGAGTGATTGAGAGTAACTTTGGAAAAACAAATATAGCTTTGTTACGAAAACTTAAAGAAAATAAGAACGGCAACGACTTCGGATTTAGGGTTTGGGTGGAATTTTGGATATTCGACCTAGGGTTGCTACTAAATTAATTATTTATAATTCCAATTAATTATCTTTGTAAGCTAACCACATAGACATGGTTATGATGATCACATCTATAGCAGTCCGTATTTTGGGCACGAATCGTGTTATGTTCACAGTCCGTCTTAACTCCTAATGAGAGCTCGGCACGACATGTAACACTGCTACGACGCGTCTTATGATAAAGATATAAATGGAAACGAACGGAACAATATATTTAAATAATAATCACACAGAAAACTAAATAAAAAATATCGTTCGTAACAATAATGCATTAACGGAAAACATAAATACTTAGCTAATAAACAAACCCTTGAACGATAATAGTATGATCATCAACAAACGCGTACGAAACATTGAACTTGTCAAGAGCATGTTTCGTAGTTGTCGGATTGATGAGGGAAACAATGGAGCGTAGAATGAACCAAACCCCCCAACCCTTCGCCGTTGGTTTCGCGCAGACTACATCGTGATTGATGAATCTGGGCCTTTCTTCTTCTTTTTCTCTTCAATTTTGCGTTCCAATATGTGTTGATATGATCCCATATTTATAGGCAACCTCAAAACCCTAAAAAACGCGGAATTTCTTTTTTATGGGTTGGACGCAGGAGCGGGCGCAGGCCTGCGCCCCCCTCCCCTACGCTTGGGTTTAATTTCGCGTCTTTTGGCAGCAAAAATAAATTTGTTGAGCACTCGATTAGGGAGCAGTGCTGCGCCCCAGTCTGCGCTTGATTTTCTACAAATGGCCTCCGATTGCGTTCAAATTTGTCAGACTTGTACTTGAAATGATTAACTACATGCGTAATGAGATTTGTCAATAGTAGAACAATCCAAGGCTCATTTTACTCACTTTAACTCAATTTAAGCTTTAAACCTTCAAATGATAAATAACAATTAAATGTAGCATTATACCAAAACTTAATACATAAAATAATATTATTTAAACACATTAAAGTCTGTATAAAATGAGCCGATTTGATTTTTTTTTATTTCTAAAATAATATCATTTAAACACATTATTCCATAAAAACTCATGAAGAACCGTTCCCAACATTTAGCCCAAATGAATCTCCAAAGTTCACTCCTATACTCGATTTGATTTTTTTTTATTTCTAAAACATTATTCCAACATCAACCGCACTTCTCTTTGCCTAATCATACTCACCTAGTAACTCCTCCTCCCCCCATAACGACACCCTATCAATGCTCAACCTCCACCACGATTTCCCATGAAGCCCTAGGTTTGAAGCCCGAAGGCTTTCAAAATTCTTTCTGATGGTAGATTATTTGAAGCCATATGTAATTTAACCAAACTAATTTGCGGTTTAAGTTAGAATTTTTATCCGTTCATTGCAATTCTGTGTGTTTGTTTTCAATTAAGAGACTCTGAATTAGGTCTGAAGTCTGAATTTCAGATCTTAACATAATTTGTATTGTTTGTTTAAATTCAGACTTAAGAGGTTACAACATCATAATTTCCCTCTGAATTTTAAGAGAATGAGACTAGTCTGAATTAAATTCAGAGCCTCTTAATTTCAGACTTTAAGGCCTTCTCTTAATTTCAGACATGGTTTTCAGACTTCAGACATTTAACCTCTTAAAAAACAAATACCACCTAAATGATGAGATGGAACCCGGATAATAAAAAAGTAATATAAATGTTATGCAAGCTTCCAAAAATTGATTTTATCAATATTGTTGAAAACAAAATACACTTCCGAGATTTGTTTATAATATATGGTTGGACAAAAATTAAAGAAGAAAAAAAGATTGTATATAAAAGTCAGCAGAAGCAACTAAATGGTTCTCTAGGTTTTGAGAAGAAAACAAATTAATAATTTTCTGGAGAAAACATAAATTTAAAATAAAAGAATTAATAGGAGTAAGAGTTTGTAATGGGGTTGACTGACAGTTGCAAACAACAAAGCTAAAACGTGTGGGAGAAAACTAACCACAAATGTTTATTTAAAGCCTGTAAAATCCCGTTAAATCGGATCTAGTCCATCGTCAATGAAGAATGGTGGGTGCACGTAATTATGTAACTATTATAAATTAAGACTCGACACTATTCATGTGACACATATTATATAATTTTTGGTTCTGCTTTCTCTTTTAATATTAATTTAATTAATACTCTACTCCATTATTATGTCACAAAAATATGTAATTATTACACCTTGCACATAAGATCGCTGACCTGCGTATGTGAACTCCAATGGCGTTGCGTCAACATGCAATATTTCTTGATTAATTTAAAGGTATTAAGGTTCACATGAGACATCAAGCTTTTGGTTTCATCATTATTAAAACCCAATAACACTCTAATTAACTCTTCACCTCCACTATAAAGATACGTGAATAAGTTTTTATAGGTGTCGGAATTTAACAACGTTACAAACATACAAGTATTTGTGGTCCTTTAAAAAAAATTTCAGACTTCGAAAACTACGAATCCGTTTATCTTGATTAAATAGAAAACAAATAAGTAAAACTACAAATCCATTACAAACCCAAAGAAATTATATTAATAATTGTCCTCTACGAGTTTTCATTATTTGAAAACGAGTTATTTGATCATCGTTTGAAACATTGACAAATAATTATATTTTGGATTCTAATAATATTCTTTTCAAAATTGGTTTATATTATATTATAATAATAACATTTACCAAAGTAAATGTTACTATTCATAAGCTATTCATAGCAATAGTAAAACTAAATACTAATATATACAACTTTGTGTAATATTTTAGAGAAAAGATTTGTAGTTCAATTGGTTAGTGTGTTGTTTGTGATGATAGAGGTCATGACTTCTATCCCTCTAGCCTTCAAGAATATTGTTATTAACATTAACTCAATTTATAATAATAACATTTACCAAAGTAAATGTTACTATTCATAAGCTATTCATAGCAATAGTAAAACTAAATACTAATATATACAACTTTGTGTAATATTATAGAGAAAAGATTTGTAGTTCAATTGGTTAGTGTGTTGTTTGTGATGATAGAGATCATGACTTCTATCCCTCTAGCCTTCAAGAATATTGTTATTAACATTAACTCAATTTGTTTTTTACATGTTGAATTAAAAACTAATATATTTTTATTTTAAAATATTACTTTGACATAAATTAAAATAATTTACTTTTAAACATTTTATTTCCTAAATATATTTTAAGAAAATATGTCTTCTTTCTTCACGAATGCTTGAATAATAATGGTCCTGTTTTTTATGCACTACCTCAATTACAATTGTATAATTATTATTATTTATATGATTTTTCTAGTTCCTCCAAACTTCAAAGTCAGTTGTATATACATAAAACAGATAACGTGAAACAAGGATTAATGTCGATGAATAATTATTATGTTCATGAGTGTATGGAATTTTTTTTACAAATATTGTATAAATATTTTTTTGATGTTTAATAATAATTATGCAACTGTATTTCTATTTTTATTTTATATTACGATCACTTTTTTTTTATATTTGTACCAAGTATTTTAAAGTAAAAAAATTTTAAGTTACTTTATATAGGTTTTTTCGTTATTATTAATAATAATTTACTTGATAAATTAAATTTTAATTGATGTTGTTGATTATTACTAAATGAAGCTGTGATAGATAACAAGTTTCGAATGGATAGAATTGTATGGATGTGAAAAAGTTAAAAAAAACAAGTAAAATAGAAGATTTTGTTGATTTTTATTCCTTTTCATATTTTTTTTAATTGGCATTGATATTTTTTTTAATCTTTTTCAACATACTTTGGAATCGAAAGTTATATTCTGATTGTGGTGGTGTTAACAATTTTGGAATCGAACGTTGTATTCAAAGTCAATAACGCATAATTTCAAAAATTGTGATATATTTAATAGAAATAACATAACATTTTGCTTCAAATATCAAATATATATGTTAATATGTTAGCTTTATATATTTTAATATTTTTCGTATGACATTAAACCCCGCCGCGAAGCGCGGGCAAATTTCCTCGTTATATAACAAATAAAAACTTTAATAATACTTATGTTAACAAATCAACAATAACAATATAATCTAACATTTCAACTTACATTCACTTAGTATTAAATAAATAACAATTTATTAGTATAGTATTTTGCATTTCATAATAAATTAGACACTTAAACAATAAAGGATAAGAGCAAAAAGAACTTAATGAGTTATAAAATTTATTCTAGCATAAAGTCAATAATATTCAAGAGAGCTTAATAAATTATCAAACCCCTACACAAGTTTACGTATTTTTTTAATATTTGCTAATTGGATAACAAACTATATATTAAGTTTGTACGTTTTTCTTAGATTTTTTAATTAAAAATTTTCCATATATAAATTTTATAAAAGATAATTAAGATATGGGGGTCGAACATTAAAACTTACCGGGGTTGAAATTTTTTTGACTAAATATAAAATACCAAAAAAAATATATTATAGGGGTCATTTGACCCCATGCTATTACCCTAAATCCGTCCCTGCCTAAAAGCCATCAAGAGATGGTTATATACTAATCAGGGGCAGATGCAATTCTTTATGATGAATGTCACTCGACACCTATAAAATTTTAAAATACTGAGTTACGTATGTATCAAAAAGTCGAGTGACACCTATGATTTTTTTTGAGTGACACCTACGAAAAATTTATAATAGTATTATATACAAATCTAATTTATATTTGTTGATTTCATTACCCAAACTTATTAAAATATTACTGAGTTTAATCACAAAAACTTAAAAGAAAAACAGAAGCCCAATAAAAATAAAAAGGATAAGAGACAAAATTCAAGAACCAACTCAAAAGATTAAAAAAAAACTAGTCCAAACCTTGTTGAAGACACCGGTCCAATTGGTCGAAAAATTCCTAATCGATATCATCGCTTCATCGATTATGGAGGTACTTAAATATGTTAAAAAATCCCTAACCGTGTGATTCTTTTCGGGACTTTGATGCACAAAGTTATTAACGTCGGCGGAGATGTATCCAAATGATTTTAATTATGATGAGAATGTTAATCTACTATATCAACTTGAATACTGTATTGATAATGTGAAAGACGATCCAATATTTTCTAACTTGAATGGAGTCTGCGAGCTTGCTAGATAAATGGTGGAAATTATGAAGTATCTTTCGTATCCTTTGGTTTATCAATTCGTGTTGAAGTTAATATTGGTTTTGTCAGTTGCAACTGTGACACTTGAGAATTGGTATTAACTATGTACTTTTGTAATTATAAAAATCTTGTTATTTGTTAATTTCGTGTTGGCAACCCGTTTCAGTGATCCGGTCCATCTTAGAAAATATTGTGTAAACCTAACTATTAAACGTATTTTTAAAAAGTGACACCGATAACCAAAAATTCTGGATCCGCCCCTGATACTAACAAAAACATTAGCGGCTCATAAGTTTATAAGTGGCCGATTTTAATGAACCGAAACTATCTGGCACTCAAAAAAAAATAACTGATATGGTAAAAATAAAAATGTAATGCAAGCTACTTATCGAGTTGGTTCAAGTTGCACCTAAAATCATTAAATATGGATTTATTGTCTATACCGAAAATTGAAACTTAAACAAATATTAAAACTTTTGCAATTGATCACAATTTTTTATACTTTGAAAATAATCTATAAGTAAATCATAATTATTTATTAATAGTAATTAACACATGTTTCTCTGATTAAAACTTAAAAAGATATTTTGGATTTATTCTCGTCGGACGAAAGTTGTTTGATAGTGGTTGTCCTAATAATCAGATACTAGTTGTTATAAAAAGTGTTGCCGAAAATGTAGCGTTTGATATCATAATTATCAAATAATTAGTTTTCAAAGTGTTTGGATTTGTTTTTTTACTTGTAAAATGACCAAATAATCACTTATCAAGAAAAATAAGCTACGTTTTTTAACTTATGAAAAAGTGTGGTAGGATCAACTCTAAACGCAAATAATCATTTATTAACGTATGCAATCAAAACACTTTAAACCAATTGTTTGCGTTATTGTAACGTAAAAGTAGTAACTCATTCCATTGGAATAAGCCAACCAGATGTAACAATAGATGGTAATGAGTAATTTCATTACTTTGTCCATTCCATAACATAGTTCATTCAATTCATTTGTCATTTCATTAGAGTCCAACCAAACGCTGGTTAATACCCAACATAACATATAAAATTATAAGATTTTACATATAGTATCAACTATCAAATCTAAACAAATTTAGAAAATAAAAGTTATTATTCGTGTAACATGAATTTTGTTTCAAAGGTCGATTGTTTAGAAAACTTTGGGGGCGTTAAAAATTTTAAAGAAAAATTGTAAGTTGGTTGCCCAATGGCTCCATAGCCAACAACATGGAATTGCCCTTGCTTTTCGTTCTACAAAGAGTTGCTAGTCATAATGCATAGAATGGTTTAACAAACAATTTGAAACAAACAAACCTAACATGGTTTGCACACGTTTCAAGCATCTATCTATTCCATGGAACTACATATTTTATACTGTAAATCGTATTAACCTTTGGATGAGAGACTACAACTCCGTGATTTATATAGATTGCATGATTTGGTAGGTTTAATTTTTTTTTTTTGAACAACAAAATGTAGAACTAACCGGAAGCTTCAGCAATGCCATCATCCCCGCTTAGAACACCCGAATGCATTGATAATCCAAATAAAAAGCTAGCAATTATTTTTGATTGCTAACCCAAAAATAATGTAGAGTAACCAAATACGAAACTAGTCGTGATTTGTTTTTGGATGATAATGATATAGAAAATGAAGGGAAAATGTTGAGTTATTTCAAAGTGAAAGTGGGTTTAAGTGAAAATGGTGAACACGTGATTGATAAATAATTCTCAAGACTGACTGACTGAAGTTTGTGATATGGATTTAAAAGCCTTAAAAGGCGTTGCGTGGTCTCCTTTGCTGGCATTACACACACCACCCACATACATCTCCTTCAACTTCAATTAATTCTCCTTCTCCCTTCTCCTTCTCCATCACACACACTTACACACACACAGAGTTCGGTGTGTGTGTGTTTGTGTGTGTAGTGAGCACAGAATCAGAATCAGAATCAAAATCAAAATGGGGAGAGCTCCGTGCTGTTCAAAGGTGGGTTTACACAGAGGAGCATGGTCTGATGAAGAAGATAAACTCCTTACCGAATACATTCAGACCCATGGTGAAGGCCAGTGGCGCTCTATGCCTTCCAAAGCTGGTAACTTTTACTTTCATTTTACACCCACATACTGACTTCTTTTTCTTTTATTTCTAACTGAATTCTCGTATTTATTTTGTAAACTAACTGAAACAGGGTATTCAATTTTAAGTAGTAGGGTAAGGGTAGTGGAATTAATTGCATTTATAATAAGCTAAATGTATGATGATTAGAGATTGATTAATTAGTTTGTATTTGTAGAAAGGAAATTAATAATTTTTTACTGGATCAGGATTACTTAGATGTGGAAAGAGTTGTAGGCTGAGATGGATGAATTACCTCCGCCCAGGTATCAAGAGAGGAAACTTCACCCCCGACGAGAATGAAACCATCATCCGCCTTCATTCCATCCATGGAAACCGGTGGTCATTCATAGCCACCGAACTAACAGGTCGAACTGACAATGAGATTAAGAACCACTGGAACTCGCATCTTAAACGGACACTGATAACCCACGAAATCCAACCACACGACAACAAAAGACAAAAGAAGAACAAGAAGAAGAAGAAGAAGAAAAGTATTAAGAAGAGGAAAACGGATCAGAAGAAGGTGGAGGAAAGTGTTGTTCCGCCTGCAGATTCATCATCGTCTTCTTCACCACGATCGGAATCATCAACAACTTGGAAAAATGAGGAAATGAGCGGTGCATCGTGGATTGGTGTTGATTTGGAAATGTGTTGGCCGTCATTGTTTGAGATGGAAAGCAATATACAACAAATGGATGGCTTTGATTTGCTGATAATGAAAGATGAAGAAAACAAGATGCTAGAGAAGCTGTATGATGAGTGCTTGCACCTGCTGGGAGATGGATAATCCATCAATCCATCAATCAATCCGCCTGCCTGCCTGCCTGTATATCATCAACATTAATTTAAATAATAAATAAACAAGCCACCCACTTTCATTCCCAGTCTTTAAAACTTATATTTGCTGCTTCATTTGACGTTGGTTGATCACACTGATTCTATATATGGTTCCTTCAGTTCAAACAGCAAGCCCAAGAAAAATCCATTTATTTGATTTCAATAATTAGTTGTTTATTTCAAGTTAATTAGTTTATAACTTCATATCAGCCATACTCAGTCCATATGCTATTTCATGACTGTTTTGAAACCATTTTCCTCTTTTCCAATGTATTTTCTGGCTTAGATATCTTTTTTACTATATGCATTAATACATGTGTTCATAATGGATGGTTAATAGAATCGAAATGTTCGAATGGTTAAAAGTTCGATATGTTAACAAAAACATAGAATAAAACTTCAGTTTATTTATAAAATATCTAAGATTGAACATTGTTTTAAAATTCTAATTGAAACAAACTATATAATTTATAGTTTTTTTCTAAATTAGTTTGTTTTTTGTGTTGTTTTGGATTTCAAGTTTGAACGTAGACTAATAATAAAGTTAGATTTTTATATTATTGTTGGCATAAATATTAATGCTTAATCATATATCATCCTATAAGTTCAAATATATAAAACTAATTTTTTTTGGTTTTTCTGTTAATAGTTCGACACCAAATTCGTGAATCTAAACACAAATCGATGCCAAAGGTTTTTTCCGGTTTGATTAACCCAATCAAAAATAATATAAAAATTCGATTCAATCAACCTTAAAATTGAAACGGTTTTTCAGTTTCATAATATTAAATACCCCTATTTTGCAATTGATGGAGGCTAGGTTTTTTAGGAACAATTGATAAGATAGCAATATCATTTTGTTTTTTTTATTATTTATTGCAAACATTATTTATTTTCAATCGTTACTAGAATAAACTTTCATAGTTTTTACCATTTATAGTACAAAAGTTTAAAAAAAACACTGATCCTGTAAATGGTAAAAAAAATACAAAAGTTGATACTATTAATTACATTGTTATAAACGGTAGTTCCCATGGTACGACAACCCACATGCCACATGGCACCCCGTGCTACACTACCTCGCACCACTCAGCTCCTCCTTACTAATTAAACACCCATCCTACCGATCGTATATTAGTAAAAGTGATAGACACTTTACCATAAAGTGTCATCGGTGAAGGGTTAATTGTTTGTTTGGGTCATGCTTCACATTTTGAAATTATTAAGTACTAGTGTTATATCAAAGGTAATATAAAAAGGGGATGTTTGTCAATTCATGGGATGGAGATAGGTTGAAAGGCATATCAACTATTGATCTTCAAACTTTTATCTTTTTTAAATTGACCTTTGGATTCGGTAAAAACAATGGTGCTTTTGATATAATCTTGCATCTGTATTGAGATGTCGGGTCGTTATAAAGTGTGAATAAAAGCAGTTACAAGATAGTTAGTTGTAACTGAAAGAGTCTATGAATATAAGGTATGTTTTTTTTTTTATTCAGGAGAGAAGAATTCTCTGAAGACATACTACTTGCATTGACTATTTATTAAAAATGGTATATAAAAATATTGATTGAAATCTTTTTTTTTTTTTTTTTAAATTCAGTTAATATTTTATATTTGAGAAAGAATTTCTTACAACTTAACTTGAGCATATGAGTGACATCACAGCCTATATGGTCATAACCATGTTTGGCAACATGGTGACCGTGATTAGCATGTTTCAAGTGATCATTCAAGTTGTTATTCAATATTCAATTTCTAAGCAATACCTATTTAATGATATAATTTCTAGGTTTTATACATGTTACTATCCTACGCAATATGAGATATATATATATATATATATATATATATATATATATATATATATATATATATATATATATATATATATATATATATATATATATATATATATATAGGGTCAGGTTCTATGGGGCACCTGTATGCACTGTGCACTTTGGGAACCTGTATGCACCGTTAGATCTTGAATTTTAATCGTTCAGATTGTAGTGGCAAAATGGTAATTAACTTCAAAATTGGTGCACGGGCGCATAACTTCTCGTGCGCGGAAGGGCAAAATCAGAAGATGCTTGAATTCAGAAAATATTCTATCCGAATCTAAACAAACATGATGCATCTTCATCCAATTTATTGGATTCGTCTTCAAACACGATGCATCTTCATCCAATTCAATTTCAAACATGATGCATTTCGACCATATTCATCTTCGTCTTTGTTCCATCATTATACATCACCAAAATCGTGATGCATTTCGGCCATATTTATCATCGTCTTTGTTCCACCATTATGCATCACCAAAATCGTGATGCATTTCAACATTTAAACGTGTTAATTTCGTGATGCATCTCTGAAATTTAAAGGTGTTCATCAACACATTCAATGTGTTCATCATTGTCGTGAAAACTGGTTGAGAGAAAGAGAGATGGAGAGAGGCTAGCCATGAAAGAGAAAGGGAAAGAGAGAGAAAAGGAGATGAATTTATGGAAAGGTGGTTGATCATATTATTTGGTTTTCCTAAATAAATGATAAATATTAAATTAAATATTATAATTTAACAATATATTATTAAGCATTCCCAAAATGCCCTTAATGCACCCTTTGTAAACAAGCAATGCATTTTTTGTTCCCATTTGGTTCCCGATGCATATGGTGCCCCATAGAACCTCAATCTATATATAAAGGTGGGTTCAATGGAGAACCTCCATGCATCGAAGAACCTTGAAGAACCTCCATGCATCACCACAAATGCATCACAATTTCCCCATGATGCATCATTATTTCCCCGTGATGCATCAAATTCTCGCGTGATGCATCGATTTCTACGTGATGCATTACGATTTTCTAGCAATGCATTACGATTTTCTAGCAATGCATTTTGGTTCTCCATTGAACCCACCCCTATATATATATATATATATATATATATATATATATATATATATATATATATATATATATATATATATATATATATATATATATATATATATATATATATATATATATGTATGGGTGGGTTCAATAAAAAACCAATATGCACCTGAAAACTATGGAAACCTACGCATATCGTCCGGTTTGGTGCATAGCGGTGACATGAACGTAATAAGGTGATGCATCACGCGGGAAATTTGATGCATCACGCGGGGATTTTGATACATGTGTAGTGGTGCAGTGCGGTTTTCACAAGTTTTCAGGTGCATTGTGGTTTTTCTATTGAACCCCATCTGTATATATATATATATATATATATATATATATATATATATATATATATATATGTATACAACTCAAGATAAAGAGTGTGTATAAAGATTACATAACATCGGTCCTCACAGGCCACGTACAGCATACACATGCCAATGTGAAAATGTGCTCAAGTTAATAAAAAAAGACGTATATAATATGGAACAATTTGTCACGTTCTATTTATATATATTATAATTTGCGATTCTTTTTTATAATATTATAGAGATGTTTTAATGTATGTATTAAATAAATATTGAATTGTAAAATATAATAAAATCGGTAGCAGCTGACCTCCATATGTGAAACCCAATGTTAGGCCTCAGGGAGTGGGGGACGGCAACGGGCAGTACCGAGCTCGGCAAAATGGGAACACCGCGCCGAGGCCTCGGCATCGGCACCAACGGGCGCGGCAACGGCATTCAAATGCCGAGACCATTTCCATTTAATATATATAGATATATAGATATATATATATATATATATATATATATATATATATATATATATATATATATATATATATATATATATATAGAATCAGGTTCATCAGCGTACCTATGAGATTCCAGCGTACCCAGCGTACCCTAATGTGAATGATCATTCACATATATTTTTTTTGAATAAACATGTATTAGACAATATTATAAGACTTTTTTTCAAAAGGAGCAACATCATAAATCTTGTGAATGGTAAAAAAAGATCATGTGAATGGTCATTCACACCATTCACATTGTGTGAAATGACCATTCACATGGATGACCATTCACATAAATATGCATTGAGCATTCACAAAATTTTTAAGGACACAGAAAGTGTGAATGTATGTGAAATTCATATATCATGTGTATAACATTAATTTAAACATGGTTATGAGAAAAAAAATTAAAAAAAAGTTTTTTAAGGTTGGTACCTTCGGGTGCACTTGATTTCGAGAGGTACTTTTTTGAACCTGACTCTATATATATATATATATATATATATATATATATATATATATATATATATATATATATATATATATATATATATATATATATATATATATATATATATATATATATATATATATATATGTATGTATATAAAATATAATTATATAATTATTAAAATAATTTTACTCCCTATATATACAACACACATTCATTCATTATCTCATATATATTTTCTCATTATTCTCTCATTACTCTCTCTACCCACATTTCAAATTCAAATTTCTACATCTTCTTCGGAAGAAATAAAATACCTCTCGGAAGCGATAAGCACAGTCTCAAAAGCTGCTCAGGACATTTTAGAGTTACAAAACTTGGAAAAAGGTGAACCGTCACGTCCCGCAAAATCAAGAAAATATATAGAAAGGGATCGTGAATCTGCACACGATCGTGTAATGAGTGATTATTTCGCCGAGAATGCCATTTTTCAAGGGTATTATTTCCGTCGCCGTTTAAGAATGCAAAAGACGTTATTTGTACGTATTGTTGACGATTTGACGAGAGAGTGTCGGTACTTTCAACAGAAGATGGATGCCAGAGGTGCGGTTGGATTTTCTCCGATTCAAAAATGTACGGCCGCTCTTCGTCAATTAGCATACGGGACATCCGCAGATGGTTTGGACGAGAGTTTCAGAATGTCTTCTCGTGTCGCAAGAGAAAGTCTTGATAAATTTTGTAAGTATATTCTGCGAGTTTATGGCCTAAAAATTTACGCAGACCAACGTATAATGATATACAACAATTATATGCTCATCATTCTAGCATTCATGGTTTTCCTGGTATGCTTGGAAGTTTAGATTGTCTCCATTGGAGTTGGGGAAATTGTCCTAACGCGTATAAAGGTTAATACACTCGTGGTGATCATGGTCATCCAACAGTCATACTTGAAGCGGTAGCTTCACTATATCTTTGGGTTTGGCATGCCTTCTTCGGTGCCCCGGGGTCAAATAATGACATAAATGTGTTGAATATATCACCACTCTTCAATAAATTTATGACGGCACGGCACCCGAATGTCCATTTGAAATTCGTGGCTCTACGTACAAGTATGGGTACTATCTTGTTGATGGGATATACCTTGATTGGGCCACATTCGTGAAATCATTTTCGGCTCCAATCGATGCTAAACGAAAAAGATTTAAGGTGGCCCAAGAAAGAGCTTGAAAAGATGTGGAACGAGCGTTCGGTATTCTCAAAAAACGTTGTTGGCAAATATTGAAGCACCCGTCACCTTTTTATCATGTGGAGAAAATGACAAAAGTAATGTATACGTGTATCGTATTGCATAACATGATTATAGAAGATGAAGGGAACGCAATATGTCAATATGATGAAAACGAAGTCACTCCAACAACAATACCAGCAGAGATCGGTAGTAGTGCGTACATGGCTCGACATTCGGAGATACGTAAAACTGAAGTGCATCATAATCTTCGTGCCGACTTGGTTGAACATATTTGGGGTGTTCAAAACATTGATCTCAACGTTGATCCCGTTGATGAGTTTGAAAACGAATATTCGGACCAAGACTTTGCGTAGATTAGTTTTCATTTTTATGTTTATATTTTTAAGTTGAATGTTATAATTTTTAAATGGGGAAATTGCGCAAAAAACATCTAAGTTAGACCATTTTTGCGATTAAAACCCCCAATCATTTTTCATTGCACAAAAGACCTCCAACTGGTTAAAACTTTGTAAATTTGGCCTTTTTTCAAAAAATCTGACTTGCAACCGGTTTAGCCGGTTCCAACTTGATAACGTGTAAAACATTTAAATAGATTTTTGCATAAAAAACCTCCAACTTGTTTAGTTTTTTCAATTAAAACCACGAATCATTTTTAATTTGATAAAAAACCTCCAACCAACAAAAATAATTAAAATTGAGTATTCACTGATTGCATTTTGAGGACATAAATATTTATTAAACTTTTATTTATCAAACAAAGAATTCGTTTCCCAATGAAACATCCACCCTCTAGGCTAGCGAATCTCACTGCTTTGGCTGATCATATTCAGATGTTAAAATAGAATATAAATAAATGAAATTGAACATAAAGCTGAACCTAAAAATGTAACTCGTGAACACAAAATGAAATCGATTCCATCAGCACAATTGAAGTTAAAATTCAAAAATAAAAGAGAAAAGTTAATCGAACATACATACATAAAATAAAAAGCACTGAAGATAAAGAGGAGATAGAGTAATCGGAGTTGCCGGAGGTAGAGAAAAAGAGAAAAGGTAAATATTATTGTTGGTTAGAGGTGAGAAAAATATAGTTAAAGGTTTTAATCGAAAAAGTCACCAATTTCAGGGTTTTTAATGCAAAAATTTAGTTTAATGAATTATACATGTAGTGCCACGTAGGCGCCACGTAAGTCGGTTTGCCATGTGGACGCCACGTGTGTGCCATGTAAGCATAGCAACCTATTATAACCGGTCAAGTCCTAATTTCAAAATATTTTACCGGTTAGAGGTTTTTTTTGCAACAAAAAATGGTTAGTGGTTTTAATCACAAAAATGGTCCAACTTTAAGGTTTTTTACGCAATTATCCCCTTTTAAATTGAATGTTTTATGTTATGTTTGATTTTAATATTATTAATTAAATGTTATTTTTTATTTCAATATTTTTATTTTAAGTTTAAAGTGAAAATTAAATAAATCGAATGGCAACCACACCCTCGGAATGACATCAAAATGACATTCCATGGCAAAGCTGACGTGCCGCTGACGTGGCGGCAGTTTTGAGTGGCATCCGTGACATCCACTCCCTGTGGCCCTATAGCATCAATGTGCAACGCCATGTATTTATTTAAATAACACCCCCTTCACCTTTACACATCCTTCCACGTTTCTACCATATCTCAAAACTATTACATATACATACATCATGCATATATCACATTATATAGATCCAATGAAAAATTTATTACTAATTGAAAATGCAAGAATCAATAAATCTTTTAGCCTTATTATATTTTTTAATTATATTTTTGGGTCCTTTTTAATTCAACATTTCTTACAAGGGTTATTATCGAAAAAATCATCCGAACTTGTATGATTTTATCGGTTTAACCACTCATTTTTTTTCCCAACCGATCAAAACACTAACCTTTTCATTTTTTATTGTTTTGACCATTTTACCTGTTATCACATGTGATTTGGCGACGTGGCAATTACGTGACATTTTTTATCATTAAAAAAACCCACTCGAACTTCCAAGATTTTTTTGGTTTGACCACCATCCTCTTAAACTAAAAATTAAAACTCCGAGAACCGATAATTTCGAACATATCTTTTCATATTTTTATCAATAACAGTAATATATCAAATTAAAATCAATTCATTTTTATTTTTAATTTTTTCAAGATTGTATAAACACCAAAAATTAACCCAATTTAAGTTTCAAAATTGCTTATGAAATTTTATAATAAAATTTTAGTTTTTATTTTTCTATTATTATTTATTTTTCAAAATTTTATTTAATTATATTATTACTATATTTAGTGATTACTATTTAATTTATAAAATTTATTAAGTACACAAATAAAATTGAGTACATTTATATTACTCTTACATAAACACATTTAGGCCCTATTATTCCCAAAAACTACTTCTTAGTAAAGCGGGCTCAATAGTCCAACATGTAAGAGTACTTAGGACGTCGTTGACAAGAAGCTATTCAGAGTTTCAGCTTTTAATTTTTGGAAGATAAAGCTCAAAAGTTACATTTTATTCACAGGTGCTTGAGTTTTTTATTCAAAACTGAAAACTCATAAAGCTCTTCCACAACGAGCTGCTTGAAGTAGCTTCAAAAGAAGCTTGAGTTTTTGTATGACAAAATTATCTTTTTATCTTCAGAATAACTGTAAACTACAACTTTAAATTAATATTAATGTTATTTTTATGTAATTTAATACTAAAAGTTACAGCAACATCTATTTCTACCAAACACATATATAAAAAAAATAAAGTTTTAGCTCTTTCAAAAAATACAGCTTCCAAAAGCTTCAATCACTATAAGTTTCACTTCACATCTCCAGCTCGAATGGAAATTCGATATAATGGAAATTTATATTTAACTTGTTTAGAATTTTGAGAACTAACGTGAAGGGTTAAGTTTTATATATTTTCAATCAAATTTCATTGTTTATAAGAATTTGACATTTCTTCGAATTTGTACATGAATTAGATTACAATATATATCCCTAATCAATAATAAAAACTATATTCTACCTTCAACATCAATCACATTACTAACTAAAATCTAACTTTCAGTTCTTTCGAATTTCATTTCATAAACCAAACGCCACATTAGTACATATTTGTAGTTATGTTCGTGCCTCCAAAAAATGGTGTACCTAGTCGGTAGATTCGATATATATCTGATTGATTAACATGGAAATAAAATTTGCTTTTCAAAAAAAAAATATTAACATGGAAATGAAAAGAAATAATTGCATGTAAGGTAAAAATTGCGAATAAACAAAAATTGACGCACTGATGTCTTTAGTATCATTTTCAATGCAAATTAAATTTTTAGGTTATTTTTTATATGTTGTTATTGAGGTTTGATGTAACTTATGAATTTTGGTTCCTAGATTATGTTTATTACATCAGTAGTTTTTATTTTAAGATTTTTGGTTCTTTAACCATTTAATCAGTTAATCTTTTTACATACTTATACTTTTAGCAATTGAAATTTATTAAAGATTTCATCCAAGATTCAGATTTTTTTTTTTCATTTTGATTTTATTTTTTTAAACATTTCTTTTTTAAATACACTAATTTTTCATTTTTTAATTTATTAATACTTTTTATCATCTATATATTTCATTTTTTAATTATATTCTATATCTAAAACATTTGTATATTTATTTATTTTTTATTCCTATTTAAATATTATCATTTTTTATTTTATTATTGTCGTATACTTCTATTTAATTAATAGACACAATAATAATCATATATTATTGACGAAAACAAGATTTTTATGAAAACATGTTCACTTGCATGTTTTCTAAAATAAATTTTCATTTTCAAAATTTATAGTTAAATGTTAAAAACAATTTCAACCTGTTTTCAACCCTTTTCTAACTTAAAACGAAAGCATGAAGTTTTCAACTTACAATATGAACGTGTTTTCATGATTCTCAATTGTTTTTTTTTTTTAAACTAAATCTAAAAACATTTTCAAGAAAACTGAAATTAAAAACAATTGAAAAATTCTCGCAAGTATAAAAAATTTTGGATGAAGTATAAAAAATTTTCGATGAAGTCTCCATATTTTCTCTTGATAAGTCACAAACTGCTTAAACCTTTTAAATTCACTCGTTTACCTGCTATAGCATGTTAATATGCAGGGTCGTTCCTATCGTTTTTGAGGCCCAGGGCAAAATTTTATAAAGGGCCCTCTAAACATGTATGTATATATAACATTAAAAGATTAAAGGAAACAACCATGTAAATATGTACGTAATTATCACAATCAAACAACTTGCAAAACATGTAAACTACTAGTATTAGTATGAAAAAATTTTTTTGGGCCCCTTTGGCTGTTGGGCCCTGGGCAGTAGCCCATGTTGCACACCTCAATGGGTCGGCCCTGTTAATATGGTTAAACCTATTTTGCAAAAACAATCAAACTATAAAACTTTTACTATTAAGTCTCCCATTATTGTTATTATTATTATTATTGATAATCTTTTAATTATATTACAATATTTATTTACGATTTTATTTTTTTCTTAAGATTTAGAATTATTTTTTTATATTTACTTTGGATATTTATTTATGTTTTATTATGATTATATGATATATCATTGTTTATTTATGATTATTATATGAAATCTTTTGATATTAAAAAATTATGATAATCCATTATGTTTTCCATACGAAAATAACTACACAATTTATTTACGATTAAAACTTAAAAGTGGATGGGTACGTCATTTCTTCTTATCGGAAAAAATAAAAATCGGAATAGCTATAGCTATTTCAGTTAAGAGTTCCTCATTTTTTGGATCGTAAATAATTAGTTTTACCAATTTTTGTTTGGATAACTGAAGTGGGTTATAGTTTTATACACTCGAAAATTTATAAATCAGAATGAATCATACACTTATCCATTCGAAATAATCAAAAGTTAATTGAAATTTTTTTTGTTCAGAAAATTATAAATCGAATTGGAACCGACAAAAAATAATTGGAATATCTTGTCTTTTTTTTTTTTATCGAATATTAGAAACTCAAAAGAGTTGATATAATACTACTAAATAAACAATGATATGATATACAATCATTAATAATAATTGTAATATAAAAGTAATTAAATAATCAAAAGTAATTTTAAATCTTACAAAAATTTTAAATTCGTAAATAAATAATTTTAATGTAATTAAAAATATTCAATAACAAGTAACAACAATAATAATAATTTGTAATAATAATAATCTATAGTTATAATTATAATAATAATTACAAAATAAATGGGGGACTTAATCGAAAAAGTTATATATTTTGATGGTTTTTACAAATTTGATTAAGCACGATAACCTGCTTAGCATGTTGCGGTTACCTTTGGGTTGATTCCATGAGTTTTAATTGGTTTAGGATCTTATCATAGGAAAAAATGTAAGGGGACTTAAACGAAAATTTTGTATACTTTTATGGTTTTTAGCATAATTTATGTAAATACGATCATTTTGCAGGACAAAAAAGATACATTTCTATTTTTAAGAGGACAATGTATTCTTAAAATTAATAAAGTCAAATGAAATTAGGACTAAAACAATATAAATTTGGAAACCAGACACCTATTGTATAATATTAAAAAGTAAGAGGTCAAATATATAATTTTAGCCACACAACAAGGACAAAATGTGTAATTCATCAAATAATTATGAACTTTTAATGTTTATATTTATGTACGTGTAGCGCTTGTCGAATCCTCATAAATGTAGTTTAAATTTTCAACCGTTTGCAGGAGATCTGCCGAATCTTGAAGAAAAATAAAGAATTAAATATATCTTAAGCGAAAATTTTTATAATATTGGGCCAGGAATAGAAAAATAAACTGAGATATGCCAATAATTTGATTCTCGTATGTAATAATCATATAAAATTACTTTTGTGTGTGTGAATATATATATATATAATCAGGTTCATCAGCGTACCTATGAGATTTCAGCGTACCCTAATGTGAATGATCATTCACATATATATATTTTTTAATAGACATGTATAAGACAACATTATAATACTTTTTTTTAAAAGAAGTAACATCATAAATTTTGTAAATGGTAAAAAAAGATCATGTGAATGGTCATTCACACCATTCATATGTGAAACGACCATTCACATAAATATGCATTGAGCATTCACATAATTTTTAAGGACACAGAAAGTGTGTATTTATGTGAAATTCATATATTATGCGTATAACTTTAAATTAAACATGGTTATGTGAAAAAAATTTAAATTTTTTTTAAGGTCGATACCTTCGGGTGCACTTGATTTCGAGAGGTACTTATTTGAACATGACTATATATATATGGTTCGAGATAGCACCACTCATTATACAGTGCACCAGAAGGTATAATTTCTAAAAATCATTTCTTAATTATTTTTTTCATAAACATGTTTTAATTAATATTATAAATATAGTTTTTATCACATGTGTAATAGTTTTATATTATATGTAAGAAGTTGATGTGAAAATATTGCTGTCAAATTTGTATTTAAATTCAATATTTTGTGTGTTTGATTTTCTTAACAGAATTTGAATGTAATTGAATTTTCCTGTTTGTAGAATTTAAATTGCTTTAATTTCGAAGCATTGATAAATATTTGTTCAAAATCTGAGTTTTAATTTAAAAGCATGTGTAATAGTTCCTATTACATGTGTAATAGTTAAAAATATACATATGTAATAGTAAGTATTAAATGTGTAATAGTTCATATTACATGTATAATAGATCCAATTACATATGTATAGTATACGATATTACACGTAAAAATACATTATTACATGTATCGTAATAATATGATAAAAAAAGAAGAAAAAGAATGTATGTCATTGGAAACATAGATCTGAAAAAAGAGGAGAAATAATGCATGTTATTGAAGAACAAAAAGTTATTGGGTTTTTTATTTGGGTTTATTATGAAAAAAAACCAACATGTTTTCATGCTTTTTGCGTTTTCGTCCCTCCATGTTATTTTTTTTTTCCATAAAAGTCTTCAAGTTATACTTTTCTTTTTGGTTTAGTGAAATTTGGACATTAGAACCTGGTTTTGCAGTTTTTTAAAGGGATAATTGCGCAAAAAACCCATAAGTTGTCAGCTTTTCGTGATTAAAACCCCAAACCATTTTTCGTTGTATAGAAAACCCCGAACTAACTAAAAATCAGTAAATCAAGGTTTTATCAACGGGTAACCGGTTGAAATCGCCTATTAATTCTACGTGGACCGGTAAATAACGTACGTGGAATAAATTTTAATTGTTGAAACCGGTTGTCAAGTATTACACATCAGTTAAACTCCCGTTGATAATTTTTAATTGTAATTTTTAGACGGTATTACATCATCAACGAGAGTTTAAATGATGTGTAATACTTGGTAACCGGTTTTAACAATTAAAATTTATTCCACGTAGTTTATTTACCGGTCCACGTAGGATTAATAACCGGTCCACGTAGGATTAATAACAATTAAAATTAATAACCGGTTCCATCAGTTTGGGGTTTTTTATGCAACAAATGATGTCGGGTTTTAATCACAAAAAACTGACAAGTTTGGGGTTTTTTACGCAATTATCCCTTTTTTAAAACCCGGTTCACAAATTAACCGGGGTCTAATGTCCAAAATTTCACTAAACCAAAAAAAAAAAAAAAACTTAAGTTTTTTTATGAAAAAAAATAACATGGAGTGACGAAAACGCAAAAAACGTGAAAATGTTGGTTTTTTTTTCATAATAAGTCCTTTATATTTTTACCAAAATATTTTTTGAATTATTTTTTTAATTAGGAAGTAGTTTTTTAATAACGATCGATCTATTAATTTAATGACTAATATTGATTTCTTGGCATTCTATAAAATACTTTGTATTACAAAGATCCCCCACACACGCAGGAATTGCATGTGCCTCTCGTTTAATAATATTTTGATTTTTTCAAGGTTATGCTCCTTTATTTTTTAATGGAACTGAAATGTTTTTGATTAAATTATTGCCCATGTGAGGCACACAATGTAATGATTGGTTACACTTTATAGTATATTCATCAGTTATTGTTTATTTATTAATTAGATAGATTTTTTATTTCATCTTGGAACTGGTTGAATCTAGACTTTTCGTTTATTTCCTTTATAAAATTTTGTTTTATGGGTTTTGAATTAAGATGATAAAAAATTCTAGACCTGATTTTATTAGCTTTGAATCCCCTTTTTATAGTATTTTCTCTAGTAGTAATATATCAAAACATACGCTTTAAACAATACCAGTTTGAAATACATAGATTATAAAAAACATAAATAAAAAACAATTAATAAACTCTTGAGAAAATCATCAAATCAGATTTGACTACACGGATCAAGTTTGAAATTATTAACAAAACTGAAATTACTTAATCTATTCTATAAATAAATAAGTAAATTTTTTATCAATTGTCGATTTTTTTAATTTGACCCCTACCGTCACTCTTTTTATCATGTCACTTTACCAAAGTCTAATTTGAAATTAATATCAAATTCATCAAAAGTCAATCTATTTAAATCTAATCAAGTCAATTTAATATTGGGAAATTTGTGGAAAAAAAAAACCTTCATATTAGATTATTTTTTGTGATTAAAACTCATAACCATTTTTCAATACACAAAAAAATCTCACAACTGACTAGAGCTATCAAAATGAAGAGTTTCTTTTAAAAAATGCAACTTGACAAACCGATTGCAATTTGTTGACCAATCCTTCGTTTTTGAAGATCCTTCTATCCAGCGATCTCACTTGTTTGTATTTTATTATTTAAATTCATATTTTTTTGTTCAAATATGTGTTTTTTCTTTGTAATTTACTTTTCCAGTGGAATTTCGATGGTCACAGTTGACTTATCGACAGTGACCTGCGACTTTTAACTGGTTAAAATCGCATTTTTGTGAAATTTTATCGGTTGGTGGTTTTTTGTGCAATGAAAATTTGTTCAGAATAATAATTGCAAAATTGGTTAAACTTGCATTTTTACACAAAAAAATTTTTAATGTTTATAACTAAAACTTAATAAACTTTAATTTTCTATAAGTTTTCTTGAATAATTTAAACAAAACCCTAGTGTTCATTCACATTTGTTCATAAATTGTACCAAAAAAGTGAAAGACTTGGTGGGATAGAACCAATGTTGTTCCATTTTATGGTATTAAATTATAACACACATATACAAAGGTATATTATATTATGAATGTTGATATAAATTAAAGGACATATGTAACAAACCAAACATAACGGTAAATAGTTTATTAAAGTAACGTACGTAAGGAAGAAAAAATGGAGTAAAGCCGAAGCCGTTATCTAATAATGAAGTTGCTTTATATTAACGGAGCCGAGGTAATCCAATTCGAGCAAAATTTGAAGATAAATGAATCAAAAAATGAAGGGAAAGGGAAGGGGAGTGAGGTTTTTGGTCCACATATGTAAAGTGTAAATGAAAAGTAGTTTTCATATATATATTTGTCTCCAAAAGTATAACACCAATGACATCAACTCACTTCACATGAATAATGCTAACTTCTTTACAATTATACATTACTTTTCTTCTCTTCTTAATTATTAGTACAAGTAATTAAAATGGCTTTTTTAATATGTTTTTTTATGATAGATATTGAAGATTAAGAAAATAAAGAGTAAACATTCTTCTTTCTTTAAGTTTTTATTTTTCTCGTTTTGATAATTAAAAAAAAATACAAAACAATGTGTTTTACATTAAAATCTTTCTATTTTATTATAATTAAATAAGATTATTATCACGTTATAAATAAAAGTTAAAACCTATAAGGGCGAGCGGTATACATACCCCGCAGGCAAGCGGCTTCGGCCCGTAGGAAAGAGCCGCCGGGAACACCACCCCTGGTGTCCGGCCCCGAGGAAAATCGACTCCTCCATGGCTTTGCCAAGCCGCGCGACACTGCTCTTTTCACCCTTTTTTGCTTTCAAACAACACACACACACAGATATATATATATATATATATAATTTTAATTTTTATTGTTGTTTCTTATTATAGTTTCGTAAATGTTTGTATTTTTTATTTCAGTTTCGTAAATGTTTGTATTTTTTTATTTTAGTTTCGTACAGTTTCGTATTTTTCATTCGGCCACACGAAAATATTTATGAAATTAATTATTTTAGTTTTAATTGTTTTGTTAATTAAAATGAATTTATTTTAAAAAAATTAAGAACGATAGATTAGTATAGAAAGATGAGTATTTCCAACTTAAAAAGATTGAGAAAGGTGTTAAAAGATGAAGTAGAAAAAATCTGATGTGACGCTGAGGTGTACAGAAAGATGGGTATAAGAAAGGTGATCATACTCTTTGCTGCTCTAAAGCTAATTGTAACAATTACCAAACATGAAACATGTGGTAGAAGTTGAAACAAGATTTTACCATGATTTGAATGAAATTCGATCCAGGTGTAACGCTATTATTGGTTGGGAAAGAAAACTGAAAACAAAAAATTCACGCTAAAAACCATTCAATATACGGATATATCTCTGTTGGATTTTCGTTTTTAATCAGAGATCACGTGCTTAGATTAGAGGTCTTGTCTTCTAGACGACAGTAGCTCGTGGCAAAACCATATCACTCCACGTAGCATGTAGGGAATAGGGGGATGCCTTTTGACTTCCTACCTCTCCAAATTTCGACTCATTAAATTGGTATATGGTGGATACAACTAACTACAACTAATTTTTTTTTTAAAAAGTGGAGTTTTTAACGGGGTTAATTACATCAAATGAAACCTATTATCATTATTTTTTTTAATTTGGGTAACATACTAAAATTATTTCTATTTGAGGTAACATACTTTCAAATTCAAGTCAATCAAGATAACCATATCGAATGAAAAAGTAAAAATTACTGACATTACGGTTTTTCTTTATCCGGTCATTAATTTTTTTAAATTCTAATATTACTTAATTAATTTTAAATTTGTTCAAAATAGCAAGGTATTATCACAAAAATATTAAATTGCACAATTTAATGCACATCATTTAACAATTAAACTGTCATTTCTGTAAAAAAAAATATTCACTAGATAAAGAAACTGTCAGGCCAAAATTTTTACCTTCCAATCTTATTACCTTTCAATCTTATAGGATTACCTTGATTGATTTGATTTGCACATTATGTTATCTTAATTAGAAAAAAGTTAGTATGTTACCCAAATGGAGAAAACTGTGACAGTAGATAACCTTTTGACGTAATTAACCCTTTTTAATATTCGTAGTTTTTAAGAGTTAAAGTTTTTTAAAAAGAACTTAATCTTTTAATTATATATAAAACACTACTTTTATTTTAGCCTTAATATATAACAAAGCTCAGTTACCTAAAAGTAATGACTTTTTAATTTCTTAATATTTATAACAGCAATATTATATGTATATGTATATTACATCTGATAATTTTATAAATTAAAAAAATAAAAAATTATAAATAAACTCTAAATTAAAAAATTAACATTAAATTGAGATGTACTAAAAATTTTAATGAGATTTTACATAAATTTACGTTTATATACAAGTTATTTAAACAATAAATATGTTCAATAATGACATTATTATTAATACAAACATCTTTTAAATGTTTGTTTTTATTATTTTAATGGATTTAGTTATAATCTTGTCATTAAATGTTTGAATTTAAAAAACTAATTTGCTTTTTTAACTGTTAGTTCAAAAAAGCTAATCAACAAATGATAATAGTATAAGATGTCATTTAAGATAATGAGAAAATGACAACAATAATTTAGTTACTTTTTTTTTATTAATAGTTATCATAGATATGGGTATAGATTATTAACTTTTTATCATTAATAACATCAACATTTTTATCTATAACCATTTATAACTTTTTATCATTATAAAAAATTGTTGCTATAATTGATTTAAAAAAAAAGTAAGCCTCTTGACCCAGACAAGCTTATGTGCATAGTGATGGTGGACCACAAGAATGAATAAATGAACGTCAGTCATTTCTAAATTGTAACCTCTGCCAACATGACACCATAATGTGCACATTTTTACAATCTTCTAACAAAAAGATACAAGCAGCCCCTTGGATTTGTTCTTTCTATCCCTTAGGTGACATTTGGTTTATCAAATGAAATTCTAAGTAATTATAATTCAAATTTAGCTTGTTTTAAATTTTTTATAACAACGATGAAGAGTTAAATTGTAGTTATTTACCATCAATTTTTTTGTTTATAAGAATTTGACATTCTATCAATTCATACATGAATTAGATTCCAATTTACATAATTACACAACACTAAAAACTTATGTTTTATACATTTATCAATCACTAGTAAACATCTTATAATTAAATTTTAAATTTTAATTTTATCGAATTTGATTTCATGAACTAAACGTCATCTTATCCTTTTTGGAACTCACATTTCTACCAGTTAACTTACGGAAAGTATAATGAAGTTTTATGTATAAAAATCATTCACAAATATGAGTTATCAAAAATACAAGAGTCGTCCTAAAAACTTGAACAAATATACTTTTACCTTTTAATTTCAACAAGAAACCTTCTTGAAGAGGTTCTGTTAGTTTTTTTTTTTTTTTAATAAAACACAATTAAGATATTAGAAAATAAAGTATACTTTAAAAACCAATTTTTATTTGTTACAAACAAAAAGACAATACAATAAACAAAATAATAAAGAGACGTACTATACGTACACCTCCTGTGAACACTCCTTATTTTTTCTATCACCTATCAATAAGTCTCGTTGTGAACCATGAAACGAAACTCAATCTCGTCGATTATCGTGAAAGAGATGATGGGTTGTAATCCAGTGAAAGAGACATCACAAACCGTGGAAGAGACGATGAAGAAGCTGATGAGTTGAAATCCGGTGACTGCGTGATGTGATGAAGAAGTTGATGCTTGGAGAACCAGTGGAGTGAAGAGAAAAAAGATTGGGATTGTAAGAAACAAGTTATGTGGTGTCCGCGCGTTGCGACGGATGTATAGCTATGTATTTTTTGTATTTTAATAGATACAGTTTGAACGATTAAATCATACTTTATTTATAAATTAATTAATAATAAAAATTTAACATAAAGATAAAAAGATCTATTAAAATTATATTAATTAAAATTGAAAAATAAAATAAATAAATTGAATAGGTCGGAGAAAAACTAATCACCAACCAAATTATATATATATAGATTTACACACACATACACACACAACATTAGCTACAAAACACACATTTATCATCTATCGTAGATATTACAATAAACAAACATTATGATATATAACCGAAAATGACGATAAACTAATAATATAGTAAATCAAAATATTTTCTTAAAATTTTTTATTGGTGTGGTCAATATTTTAAATAATGATGTTATTAATATAATAAATATTTAATAAACTAAACATTACAAACTAATTAGAATTAATCAAATATTATGTTAAACTGAATATAAAATAAAGTTGATATTTTAAGTAAACACAAAGATATCAAACTAAGGCATTATAAAACACTAAATTATTATAAACCAAAAATTATTATAACCAAGATAAATCTTATTTTCAAAATGTCTAAGAATTAATTAGTATTTAAATAAATTAAATTTTAAATTATAAAATATAAGAACATGTAAACATTCTCATTATATAATTTACATATTATTGATAATAAAAATGTATAAGCACACTTTAGCAAACCCCACCACTAAATAGTGTTTTACACAGCCTTCTTCTAGTGCATTTTATAGCACAATAAAATAAAATTAATACTTACTTTTCCATCTCTAGCACATTTTAGCAAAACTCATTTATAAATTATTTTTCTTTGTTGATGTGAGAGGAACAAAATAGTAAAACTCACTTATGAATAGTGATTTCATTAGTGATAAATGTATAAAGGTGTAATAGTGAGGGTTATAAATGTAATTAAGTATTAGTTAATAAGTATTAAGAATTTTTAAAAATTATCAGTCATTAAAAAGTTAATTAATATGATCTTTAAAATGAAATTGGTTTTTATGATATTATTATGAGTTTACTATGAAAAAAGCCAACATGATTTCACGTTTTTTGCATTTTCGTCTCTCCATGTTATCTTTTTTTCACAAAATTTCTCTAAGTTAAATTTTTTTAGTTTTATGAAATTTGAAAATTAGAACCTGATTTTTCAGTTTTTAAAAACCCGGTTATATCTAGTAAACCGGGTTTTTTTCATAATAAACCCTATTATTAAAGTTAAGGAGTGATATATATGATATTATTAAATTAAGTTGGGTATATATATAATATTTAAGTGCTTAGAAATGGTATATATGAAATTCTTTCTGAGTCGTAAAATGCGAGATTTTATTTATGTATAAACTTTTATCTTTATGTTTAAAAGTTTGTGCATAAAAACAAAGATTATGTACAAATAAATATTTCGTAGTTTATGGACCAACAAAAAATATCCTTTTTCTTAAAACTAACAATAAAGGTTTAAATAGATTAAAAATAAAAAATAACTTATATGTTAAATTTTTAAAAATTTCATTGTATTTTGATTCTGGATATATATATTCAATAATCTATTTTTATTAAAGGTGAAATAATATATTGTGAAATAATTATAGTAATTTCACTACTAGAAAAACTGTCATTACCAACGACCAAAATTCGTTGCTAATAAGCAAATAATCGTTGCTAAATCGCATTACCAACGAAAATAACAACAAAACTTGGTCGTTGGTAATAAGCTTGTTGGTAAACACATAATCGTTGGTAAATATCGGAAGTCGTTGGTAGATTGCCAACAATTACATGTGTCGTTGGTAATTTTCAAAAAACTGCAAGTCGTTGGTACTGTCATTAAAATTTGGCAAAAATTCGTTGGTAAAAGTGGCAGGAATTTTCCCTCCAAAACTGCAACGAAATTAGCAACGATTTATGTCGTTGCTAAATTAAAAATCAAAATTTGATAACTTTCGTTGCTAAAGTCGTTGCTGAATGGATAATTTACCAACGATTATCAGGTTGTTGGTAAAAAATCGTTGGTGATTGCAGTTTTTCTAGTAGTGTAATTTATCTATTCACTTAATGATATTACTATAAATTGAAGTTAAAATTATAAACTTTGATAAGTGTAACAAACAGGTTTCTTTTGTATGTAAGTGTGTTTGAATTTGCACGACGGTACGACCCCAAATAATACTCCAATGTTAAAACCAGACTTTTATTTGAAGAAAATCCAAATTAACTATTATCCTGCAAGTTTAATCCAATAGGATTAAATGTGTTGTTTGTTTACCATTAATGTATCTATTAATAATTTTTTCATCTATAATTCACCTTTTACCTGATATATTTTAAACGGTCAACTGCCAAAAGAGGTAATTAATTTACTTTTTCTATTGTTTAATGTAACAAAATTTGTTTGCTGTAGAAAAAGGTTTCCAACTTTTATTTTTCTATAATTTAAGGTAACCAAATTTATTTGTAATAAAAAAATCAAACTTTTATCTTTTAATCATTTGAGGTAACAAATTTTATATATTTATATATCGTTTAAGGTAACCAAACTCTTTTTTTTTTTTTTTTTTTTTTTTTTTCATTTAAGGTAGCCCATTATCTTAAAGGATAATAAATAAAAGTTTGATTCTTTTATTATTTATCTTAAACAATAAAAAAATAAAGTTAATTACTTTTTTTCGATAAATAACCTTAATTTTAAAAAAGTAAAAACTATACATTATTGGAAACTCTTTTTTCATAAATGGGTAACAAAGAATGCTTTCTCGAATAATCAAAAACAGAAATGGAGACGTGTTGTACTGTTGTTGTCCTAATACGTTTATTTATAAATTATAATCATCATAGAATTAAAAGTCGTACAAAAGTGTGCTTCTGGAAAACTTGATCGAAACATTTATTTATAATCAATTAAATATTTTAAATTTTATATTATTTTTATTTCGTACAAAAGTTATCATTTTTTACATAAAATAGTCAAATATTATATCATGATTTTGGTGAGTGGAAAAAAAAAAAACAATATATTATGTGGTTGTTAGGCATAAAGTCTAGTAATTTCGACGTTATTTGTGGAAACTTAGAAGAGTGACGCAAATAGGGACAGATAAGCCGACACAATGGGCCAAGGAAAACTTAAACATTGACGTCAAATTTATACCTTTTATTTATGATTTAAAAACATGTATATAAATAAAGTATTCGATCATTAAAATTATTTTTTATTGTAAGTTTTGTCACTTTTTTTTTTTCCCAGAACCCACAGTTAAAAAAACTTATAAAATTGAATCTTTTATTGACATTGATTTTAAAATATAAACAAATGGTTTAATTAAATAAATTAAAATATATATAAAGGGTTTAAATTATAAGCAAAGATCATTACATGTTTAAAATGTTTGATTTAATTAAATAAATCAAGATATAATAAATAAATAATATGTTTTTGTTTGAACGGCAAATAAATAATATGTAAACCAAGGATGACATCATAAAGATAAAGATTTAAGTCTGAAGTCTGAATTTCAGATCGCCTGAATTAGGTTTGAAGTTTGAATTTCAGATCTTAACATAATTTGTATTGTTTGTTTAAATTCAGACTTAAGAGGTTACAACCTCTGAATTTCCCTCTGAATTTTAAGAGAAAGAGACTAGTCTGAATTAAAATTCAGAGCCTCTTAATTTCAAACTTTAAGACCTCCTCTTAATTTCATATATGGTTTTCAAACTTCAGACATTTAACCTTTTAAAAAACAAATATGAACCTTAGTATACCATATTAATGATGATATGCAATTAACACTTATTTTTAAAGCAGAAAAAATGTGTAGCTCTTAAAATCCAATATTCATGCATTAATGAATTATACATTATGTTTTGATGACTTGTTTCATATAAAAATTTTATTTTATATACAAATATATAGCTTTGATATGATGTTCATGTGATGTGTTGGTTAAGTTGATTTAAAAACACATACTACGTACAGTTAATTGTAAATAGATCTTAAAACAAATTTAAAGGACAAAACACTAAAAATAATGAATACACAAACTGTATATGAGGAAGAATGAAAGATATAGATGAGTATACCTAATTAAGCTGAAAAACCCGATCTTGTATACTCGTTGAATCAATACAAGATATATAAGCCCCCAGATATCTAAAGTTTGGTTTCATCATCACATGCATATGGAAAAATGTTTTCAATAGTTTGGAAAGACTAAAAGTCAATCATTTATTAACAGTGCCGTTCCTATCATTTTTGAGACTCGGGACGTATACTTAAAAAGGGCCCTCTATATATATACACAAAATTCGTATAAAAAAGTTACACTTAAATAATATTGAGAAAAAAAAAAACACTATACTTTTTATTCGTATGATTATAAATTGGGCAAAAATTGCATACAATATTAAATTATATTTTTATTAGTAAAATGAGAAAATAAATTTTAAATTTTAAATGATTTATAATATAAACAATAAACATACGTGTTAAAAATAAATAAAATCCCAAGAAATAAATATATGTCTCGTTACTATTTTAAGTAGTCGTATAATAAGTAACATAAACTTAACCATGTGATAAACAAAAATAAAAAATAATTAAACTCATTGAAAAACATAAGTATAAATATTGAATTTGATATATAGTATATTGATATAAAACAAATAGACGATAACTGTAGATGAAAATCCAAATGATGAGATATAAATAAAATAAAAATGCACACGATGGGAGTCGAACCCACGTCATTAGAATTCCTAGATAAGGTGATTGTCAGTTGAACCAACAAGTTGTATATAATTTTTATCACGCAAAAAATATATAACATAATACTGTACAGCTAGACTATATTGACATATTAACTTTTTTAGGCCCTTATACTGATTGGGCCCTGGGCGCCTGGGTGGTGGCCCATGTGCACCAGGCCCAGGGCCGGCCCTGTTTGTTAAGCTTGTTTCTCACTTTCTCAATCGAAGGTTTCTAACATATTTTCACTTTCCAAGTTACATCCAAGCCAATTGATTGGAATCAACACGGAATAAATCAAGAGCGTTAATATTAATGCCGAAAGACTTAGGGGGCGTTTGGTTCGTAGATTTTTTCCACTGGGATTTGCATTTTTTCAAAGGATTTGCATTATGCAGCATTTGCATTTGTCAGGATTTTTATCAAAGAAGCTACATTATCTTTTTAAAAAAATTGTTAATCTGAAAAATACAAGCTAACTGTGATTTAAAATCCTAGGGGAGAGGCTGAGTTTTTAAATAGTAAAGAAGTAAGGTGCTGTTTGGTTTGAAGAATTTAAACAACTCATTTAGGATTTGGATTTAGAAATATTTCATTGTCATGTTTGGATAAAAAAATTAAGAGAATAGATTTAGCTCATTTAATTAGGATTTCATATTCCTCACTTCTCCACATTTCATAATCCATCCATCCCCTTAAAGATTTCAAAATCCTATCATTTTAAAATCCATCATTTTATATTCATGCAATCCAAACGTCACCTAAGGGGGCGTTTGGTTCGCGGATTTCCTGGGATTTTCTGGGATTTGCATTTAAAATCCTGCGTTTGGTTTGCAGATTTCAGTAAGGATTTAAAATCCCAGGATTTCTTAAATCCTTCAATTCTTTGTTATTTAAAATCCCAGCCTCCCCCCTAGGATTTTAAATCCCAGTTATCTTGCATTTTTTAGATTAACAAATTTTTTCTATAATATAATGCAAATTCTTTGACAAAATCCTAACAAATGCAAATGCTGTATAATGAAAATCCTTTGACAAAATGCAAATCCCAAGTAAAAAATCCGCGAACCAAACGCCCCCTAAGGGATTTCAGAAATCTTGGGATTTTAAATTCTTACTGAAATCTGCGAACCAAACACATGATTTTAAATGCAAATCCCAAAGAATTCCAGGAAATCCGCAAATCAAACGCGCCCATAAAGTATTTTTGAGGATAATGCCAAAATTCACTTTAGTTAATTAATTTCAACCTAATCCACCTACAACTTTTGGCAAAAAAAAATAAACCAATATTCACCCAATTTAACCCAAATATAAGGCGTCACTGCTGATTAGCTTGCATCAACTTTTGTTAAAAAAAAATTCTTTTTATTAGTTTTTAACCACAGCGATTAAAAAAAAAAAAGAAACTAGAAAGGTGCTAGAATAGTTTATGTAGTAACAAAAGAAACGAATGGTTAAGCCAATCAACACAATTAGGATGATTTCCTACTCATATGAAATAATCAAAGAAAACTCTGGCCAAAATCTTTTTAATCAGCTTAGAACTTTTAAGCATCACCATGCTAAAAATTATCATGTTCTCGAAAGACCATGACACCCACCAAAGAGTAAAAGACATCGTCTCCAAACAAGTTTTCTAATTTGGCTTTTCACATTTACAGGTGCTACAACTCTCATACTAAATTGAGTACAAAATTGGAATTTCAACATCCCACCGGATTTTTTCCTAAGTTTTTTAGACATATGATTGTTGATGTTAGAATGAAAATTATTTTATCTTTACACCTTACTTGTCTCTTGTATTTTTGAAATTCTAATAACTTTCAAGAAATTATTAAGGGGAAAAAAAAAACACGTTTTTGTGTGATATTGTTTTGAATTTTTGGTGATAAAATTTATATAATTATGTCGGGTAGATGTTGTTTTTTGTTCTAGAACCAGAAATGATGAAGACGGCGTCCATGATTTTGAATGTGACTGACCATGTGCAATGCATTTACACACTTGACTTGCTACTTAATTACTATCTTCAATTCCCATCTATTCTTTAATTTACCAATTATTTAACAACAATAAACAGTAATAAACTATTGTCTATTCTTGCAGTCACATGCTGGGTGAAACTGGTTTACATATATTATATTTTATTATATTATTTCTCAATAAAATAATGTTAACCCAACAAAAGTTAGCATCAATGGATTCATAACCGAACATGTAATTTGAATTTCAACTATTACGACTGCATAACATATCATTAATTCTCAACGCAATTATATAAAAGACTCCACCATTTACGAATTTGTAACCTCAATCAAGCTTTAACTATGTATAACTTGTATGTTAATTCATAAAAAAGTTTTCAGATAATTTTGTAACCTCATGTCTTGATCTTGATCTCTCCATAAACTTATATATTATCTATTTAACTATCAAGAATTGCACTTTCAATTAATTTTTTCAAATACTGGAAAAAAAAAAAAGAAAAAAAGATAGTATTTGGGCCCAAGACCAAAAAGTCTAAAATAAAAGAAGGTTTTAAAATGATATAAAAGAATTTGTACAAAGTAGTACTTCACTTTCAGAAAACCCGAAAGGGTACAAGAAATAACTGCACAACACTCTTCTGCTTCTCATGTGGTTATTTTATTTATACCTTAAAATAAGAGAGAGAAAAAAAACTAGAAAATGCCACGAAAACTTCACGTCATCTGTCTAATCCTAACCTTGCTACATATATAGGGTAAAACCTATGGCGCAGATAAATGTCAATTAATAATATATATTTTTAATAAAATTATTATAGGGTTATAAATATTTTATCAGACTGGCCTTTCCAAAAAATGAAAAAGGTTTAAGTATGTTTATAATTTGACGAAAAATTAATTTATTAGTAAAAGTAAACGCCTCTATATTCTTGTTTGTTTGAAAATTTTTATTATTCCCTGTTGTTTTTGTTTGTCACCATCAGACACTAAAGCCTAAAATTAGACATCTGGGCCTGAATCCATTGGGCTTAAAAAATTTGATCCGTTTAAATATCGTACTCTGAGGTCCAAGTTTTATAAATCCACATAAATACAAAATTTAACAACCCTAGTTTAAGATATCAATAATTGTTAATCAACAAACAAAATGATGCAAAGCCATACAAAGTGTGTGTCGTGAGAGGTTCTCAAGTTCACACGAGGAAATACATTACTTTTAGATACTTATTTCAATAATAGTTTCTTGCTGATTCCCATTCATATGGCTTTTAACATGCATTATAAGTTCCAATTGCTATCAGTTTACTTTATCTATCGATTTTCCCATTTGCAATCTAATAAATAAAAAAGCTTGGCTAGGCAGTGTATATGATATTTGTTTTCTTTCTATAAAGAGATTATAATTATTAAGCTACTTAATGGAATAATAAAAAGTTAAAATATAAATGGACATTATTGATAATCATAAGGAAAGAGATGGGCGTACACATGAGATAGCCCACCTCTACTTTGTGAAAATGGTGGGAACGACCCACGACGAATGATACTGAAATGGGAAACTGAAATGGGAAAAATGCATCTTTCCCGTTCATCCAACTTTTTGAATTTTTTTAAAAAAAATATCATTTATTCATGGGCTAAGGTTATAGTTGTGGAAAAGTGGGGATGGATTGTGTGATGGATGGTCCTGGGTTGCCATGCCTAAAAAATCGTGTTTTGCACCAATACCAATTATGGACGCACTTTCCATTGTCTTTTAGTAGTTGTAGAGTTGTGGTTGTAGCATCTTTATTTAAGATTAAGATTAAGATTAAGATTAAGATTAAGATGCGGTTTTCAATATTTATGGCAATGTTAGAATATAAATACGTAAAGGGTTATGTATGGTTTTTAATTGTTTCCTTTGTGAATTGTGATTTTATTTTACAAGTCATAAACACAATGCAATGATGACAGAAATATACATCTTATGGATAATCCACTTAGAAAAACAATCCAATAAGTCATCTAAGTTGAACGATATGGATTGAAACTTTTTAAACACCGCTTATATTTATTAGTATTAGTTTATGACCCCAAATATTACGTAGATGTTTATAATAAAATTTATGTAAATAAAAATCGAAAAATACAACTATTAGTTATTAAAATAATATATTATTATTATTTGTCATAAGTATTATTTCTCTAGCGTTACAAATTGATATAAATATTAGATGTTTTTTTTAATAATTTTTAAAAATTTTATTTTTAATTTAATATATTTTTTAATTGAATAAAATTGTGGTTTTAGTTTATCTATAATATACACATATATATATTATTACAAATTAATATTTATCGATTAAAAAATACCAAAGTGTTTTTATCTTTAAAAACATAATATATTTATCTTTTATTATTGATTGATTAAAAAATAATAGTGTGTATAAATCTTTTTAAAAGTAAGAAATTGTATTTCTTTTTTTTTTTTATAATAACAAGTTGATCTTTTTTGATGAAACGTGAAGATGACATGTGACATTTGATGTTCTCATTTTTTATATAGATAGATTTGACTCAAGTTCATATCATTCTTTTTCTCATATAAAATTGATCAAAATGTTTTTGACTATTTTAAAAATGTTTTGGTTGGCTAAGAATCGACCGTAAATTTTGAGCTTCCGAAACTTACGTTTGAGCTTTGGGTTGTTTTAATTATATATAATTCGAGTGAGTACCAATTTCTTTATAGAGAACCTACACACCGTGTGAAAGCATGAGCTTCCAGTGTGAATATACACCGAAAGTATCAGTGTTTGTATATGAGTACTTACAAGTAATTTTGTATTGTTAAGTTAAATATTTAAAAAAAAAAAAATTGTTTTCAATGGTGATACTTTCGGTGCGTTATCAAATTAGTGTAGACTTAGATTGTTTTCCTTATATTTGGATACATGAATGCGGTTTTTAGTATTTGGACACTTGGTTTCAGTTGAATATTTATATAAAATTGGGTATTCAGATAATCCAATTCTGACATTTAAATAACATATACGGTTTTATATAGTTGAAATCCACCATCTAAATTTGCAATTATCCTGTTTTAAACACTTATAATGGTAATCTTAAATACTTTCATGATGACCTATAATGGATAAACTATGAAATATATTTGTGGCATCTTGCAAGCTAATTGTTGATTTCATGAGAGTACGACAATAATTTTTTGAAATACATGTAACCTCAAAGAGTTAAATCTTGTGGGAGAAAATCTCGAGGCTTCCTTTGGGGAAACTTAGGGGGCGTTTGACTCGTGGATTTCTTGGAATTAATTGGGATTTGCATCTAAAATCCTATAATTGGTTCGCAGATGTCAATAAGCATTTACCCAGGGTTTCTTAAATTACTTTCTTCTTTGTTATTTAAAAACCTAAACTCTCTCTAAGATTTTAAATTCCAGTTTCCTTGTATTATTCAGATTATCAAATTTTTCTATATTATAATGCAGATTATTTGACAAAATCTTGACAAATGCAAATGCTGCATTATGCAGATCCTTTGACAAAATGCAAAGTTCAGAGAAAAAAAATCTACGAACTAAACGTCCCCTTAACATTCAACCACTAAGTCATAAGAGTACGACAATATTAGGTTTGTTTCCTTGGTGGGTTTTGATAGAAAAGAATGAGTACATGTATAAAAAAAAAACCTTATTTGGTTGATTGTTTGAGAAATGTTACCCGGAAAAATCAAACACCTCTATATATACTTATCGGTCTTTTCTTTCCTCATTTATTCCATTCATTTCTTTCAAACTTATACCCAAACGCATACTCGTTCCTAAACACATCTAAAAACCAAACGCCCTCTAAACTTGTATAAAATTTGATTCATATAATTTTATTAGGATGTATATATATATATATATATATATATATATATATATATATATATATATATATATATATATATATATATATATATATATGGTTCGAGAGAGTACCACCCAAATGCAGCGCACCAGAAGGTACCACCTTTAAAAAAACTTTTTAAAATTTTTTTTTTCATAAACATGTTTTAATTAACATTATGAAGATCGTATGTAAATTTCACATACATTCACATCTCATAGCTCCTAAAAAATGATGTGAACACACACTTACATATTTTTGAAGACATGTGAACATGCATTTTATGTGATGTGTGTTTTCATGCACTTAGAGTGTTCGGTTTGCGTCAAATTCACATATGATCTGTGTAATGTTAATTAGAACATGTTCATGAAAAAAAATTACTTTTAAGGGTGGTACCTTCTGGTGCGCTGCATTAGAGGTGATACTCACTTGAACCTAAATCTATATATATATATATATATATATATATATATATATATATATATATATATATATATATATATATATATATATATATATATATATATATATATAGATTTGGGTTCAAATGAGTACCACTAGTTTTGCGGAGTACCGGAGGTACCTCGCTTAAAATTATTTTTTTTGAAATTTTTTTTCATAATCATGTTTAAATTAATAATATAAGACTACTTGCAAAAAATCACACATAAACACACACTATAACTATGTGAAACGTGCAAGTTCACATGAACTGCACTGTTGTGAACGTATGTTCACAGCTAAGCATGTTCACATGAATTTTTCCACGTTCACATGACTTTTAAGAGGCTACGAAGTGTGAATGCGTGTAATTCTTTTACAAATATGCTTATATTATTTGTATCTAAATGAATATGAAAAAAATTTAATTTTTTTTTCGGAGCATGTTCACATCTTAAACCCGTGTGTTCACAGGTACTCACGGTACTCTGCATTTTTTAGGTACTCACACGAACCATATTCTATATATATATATATATATATATATATATATATATATATATATATATATATATATATATATATATATATATATATATCCGTATTTGTTATGATATTTGTTTGCATGTATAGTAAACATATCTATTTATTTTCATTTTTATGAAATTTATGGAATGGCAAAATATTATAACAGTTCCACGTAGGGGTGAGCGACGGGTACCATTTCCCGAACCCGAACCGGTACCGAACCGGTACCGGTACCGACCGGTACCGAATTAATATATTCGGTTCGGTATTCGGTTTTTAAATTAGCTAAAATTCGGTATTCGGTACTTTCGGTTCGGTATTCGGTATTTAAATTAGCTAAAATTCGGTATTCGGGACCGAACCGGCACCATATAAAATTATACGGTTCGGTATTCGGTTCTTTCAAATCTAATAATTCGGTTTCGGTATTTTCAGGATCGGTACCGGTTCGGTTCGGTCCGGTACCGAGCTCACCCCTAGTTCCACGCCCTTTTTGATTGTTAAGTTTTAACTGAAACACTTGGCACGGCTAGACCAAACACCATTTATAAAATAGATTATTAAGTTGTTTTAGATAGGGGTGAGCGACGAGTACCATTTCCCGAACCCGAACCGGTACCGAATTAATATATTCGGTTTGGTATTCGGTTTTTAAATTAGCTAAAATTCGGTATTCGGGACCGAACCGACACCATATAAAATTATACTGTTCGGTATTCGGTTCTTTCAAAACTAATAATTCGGTTTCGGTATTTTCGGGACCGGTACCGGTTCGGTTCGGTCCGGTACCGAGCTCACCCCTAGTTTTAGAAATGTTTTTCTTTTAGTTTCTAAAATTGCATTGATTAGCTTTTTGCCTCCATGACATGAATCATATCTTTCGCCTTGCAAACAAAAAATGAAATTAGTTTTCACTAAAGATTAAAACTTACTAAGGTAGTCGTCTTTTAGTTCGTTGTAGTATTTTTGAAAGAATTGCATTTTGTTAAGCAATTAATATATGTCACCAATTAAAATTGAGTTATTCTATTATCTAATTATTTTAGATTCTAGTGTACCAAACAACCTTAGAATACGTTTTTATTTGACTATGTTGAGTCATTAAGATAATAATGACTATTACTTACAATTGCCTTTTGGGTTTGTGCAATTGTCGACTGATTTGATTAAATCGAATGGAGACGAAATAGAATATCAGAACAAAGATTCTTAAATAATTAAGTTAGTCTACCAATCACATCTAAGATTGCCAAATCCTTAAAAAAATGATAATTAACTTTAAGGACCTGCCTGTGCTGCCTAACATTACACTTGCATGACGCACCACCTAACATTAATTAATAATAAATTTATATAAAGCCACACCTTATATGCACTTGTGACTTGTATATGTTTATAGTTTATATAATAAGGTATACATTTTTCTTTAATTAATTAGGAAATGTACTTTTAATTAAGGCTCATCTATAATCTCACTAACAAGTTTATAATATGTTCAATAATTGCATTTAGGGTATCTGTGTATATAGTATTCTTTTAAGTTGATGCTTATTGTATGTGTATCCAATATTTTTCTAATTTGGTCAATTAGACATATGTAGAAATTGGAGTCAGGATTGCCTTCAAATCAGTAGAAACCATGATTTCAGAAAATGACCATAATCGTGCCGCTTCTTTTGGGTTACGTCCGATTTCGGAGTCTGAAGCTTCATTGCAGTCTGCAAAGTATTTTCCGCTTACGTTTATTAGCTCTGGATGTGTTGCAACATAGCATGTTGTAGCAGCTGCCTGCATTAATTTGTAACATACTACGTAACCTCTAATTAAAGACACACTGGTGACATACATACATACATACATAAATATAAATAAAGAAACACATGCACATGTGTTAGAAATTAAAGAGTACCTGAGGAATTGTTTTCAAGAGCTTCGAAGTCAGAAAGAATACGAAATCTGCAAGTAGAATGATTGAATATAATCTTTTTAAACAATAATATGCATGCACACTGCACGTACTATCGTTAACGAATTAATGGCTTTAATTTCTAGGCAGACATTTTGTTTCATGGTTTAATTGATGTGTAAATTATAATCGGTTTGGCACCTATATATTGGAATTAAAATAACATAAAAAAAAGTGATAAACATACCTCTTTTATTCATTTAATCACTAAGAACTAATGTCCGGCCATCTTATACATTCCATCTGATTTTTTTTTAATAATAATCAATATAAACAAACACCTTCAAATTAATATATACAATCTGTTTTGGTCCATTAATTAATTAGTTACAAGTAATTAATTAATAATAAAATTAAGTAAATAGTTTTGATAGTTACGTATGTCCAAACACTCGATCTTGTTTAAGAAGAATAATTAATATAATACAGATTTGATTAAAATCCAATAAAGAAAAGTAAGTACCTGTGAGGAAACCTTGGCGGTCTCTTGTGAGTCCGGTTCTCACAATCCCAGGATGTACACAGTTTACTGTCACGTTAGCATCCATTTGCTGGTCGCATAAATACAAAATATTATGTTATTATAAAAAGACAAAATTCTCATATTAATTAATTAATTAATGTATTTATTGTATACTGGAAATGTGGCCAATTGACCTGCAGTCTGTGAGCAAGTTCCTTGGTGTGCAAAACGTTTGCGAGCTTCGAGATTGCATATGCACGTGTTGCATCGTAATCACTGTATAGTGTATACACACAGAGAGAGGAATGGAAGGATAAAGTCAAACCCATGCATTCAGCTTTATTTTAACTTTCCACTTTATCTAAATATTGTTAAATTGTCAGTAAATATTTATATTCATTATTCAATATATGTACCCTTGAGCAAAAATTATGTACAGTTAGTTGTACTCCAACCAGACTCTACTTCGATCTCAGTGGTCCAATTAATAAATGGAACGTACGTACAACTTACATTCATCGATCATCATGGAATAGATATAAAAATTGAAGGACGACACGACTAATGACTTCCTTCCTTCAACTATAAGCGACTAATTAAACCATGATCGATAGGACACGTTTAATGGCATAGAGGTAACAATCTATCTATCTATATAATGATTTTACATACAATCAATGATTAATCTATGTAAATATGATAAAAGTGTTTGTAATCATAAATTAATGTATATGATAAATTTTAGTTACGTATAAATCACCCCTTTTTACAATATATAAAAATCATTTTTTTTTCCATTTTGTTTTGAATTTTGATATGTTATAGTGTGTGGAAAACAAAAAATTCCAGTCAAAGCTTACAAAATATTTCATAATGTAACATCACATCTCGTTGCACCTCAAAACTTGTGTACCCCAAAGCCTAGATGCTCAAACCCCATATTTCTCAAAGCTAGATATATATTTATAAATACATTTATCTCAAATTAACTAAAACTATTTAATAAATAGAATCAGAGTAACTCGGGTTCGGAGATTTCTCAAAAAAAGTCGGATCGAGTTTCAGGTCTTTTATCGGAGACATGTTTTTTTCCCTACCTTTATATGTATTTGGGTGTTTCTTTTAATTTATCTATACAAAACAAGGATTCGTTACCATACAAAATCAGGTGGAGGACCTAAAGGATAATTTTATTTGCACCATTTTTTTTTTAATTGTGATTAGTTAATTGGACTCATATGATATGTTAGAGGGATGTGATTAGTAAAAAAGTGTGCAAATAGCAATTCTATTTTATATTTATTTGCAAATAAATAAAGATGAACACAAATTCTGGCGCTTAAATAAAATGAGTAAATAAAAACTCATTTCAATTCCTTAATTCTAGTTAATTTTTATAGTTCATACGAGGGAAATTAAATTGTATTATACCTCTTATGTCGAGTTATTTGACGGAGAGAGCGAATTAAGTCGCCGGAAAACCACGTATGGATGCCGGACGACACGTTCACTATTCTTCCTTGAATGCCTGATGATTTTGCCGTATCTATCATCTTCTTCAGCAACAGTTTCGTTAACAGAAAATGACCTAGTTTCAGCCAACAAATTAACTAAAAGCCAAACGTACTTACAGTTGATCATCTGCTATTATTTTCTTATTCTAAAACACGTACAGATGGATGCATCGATCAGTAATCAATTATAGTTATTTGATGAAAAGCTTACCGAGGTAATTAGTAGCAAAGGTCATCTCAATTCCGTCTTCGGATATGTGGTGATGGTGCGAGAATTTTCCGGCGTTGTTGCTATTAACATGTTTCAGTTACTTTTAATTAGTAATTAATTGCATAGCTGATTAATTAGTAGTTAATTAACTAAAAAAAATGATATATATGATTTACATGAGAAGATTGAGAGGTAGATTTAGAGCTTCAAACGCCAACACAAAACTCCTGACTGATTTGAGAGAGCTAAGATCAAGAGGGATGACAATAATCTGCGTATCATGAAACTCGGATTCGATACGAGCCTTTGTTTCCTGAGCGGCTTTCATGTTCCGAGCTGGTATGACGAGACGAGCGCCGCGCTTAGCCAGGACTCGAGCCGTTTCAGCACCGATTCCGGATGTCGCACCTTGTAAGATGAAGAATTGAAGATGAAATAATATAGCTAGCTAGGTACGTAGTCAATGTCAATTTTAAAAGCTCTAGCTCCAGTAATGATACGATAATGATAAATATGAATAATATGATAATGATGAGAGTGCATGTGCATGATCGAGTATTATATAAGTTAACAGATCGATGATGATTACCGGTGATGATGGCAGTTGTAGCGCGTAAATCGACGCATCCATCTGTGACTTGTTCGGCGGTAGATTTGGAGCCATATCCGGTGGGTCCGGCGGAGCCAATGAGGTACTTGATCGTTTCAAGCATTGTTTTGATTTTGGTTAATTTTGTGTTGTTGACTGAATGGTATGAATATATTGTCCGATGGCCGGCCGGCGACGATCATACCGTATAACAAGGCATGCAGATGGAGATGGAGATGGAGATGATATGAAATTAATAGGCGTTTGGAGAGATGAAAAGGTGGTTTTAAGCTGCTAGCTGCTCCTGTACCTAAGCCTAAGCTACACACACGCGACTTAATTGTATTCTTATATACATATTAATACGTACACACAGATCGAGAGATGCAGATCGATGTATGTTGGCTTCAGTTTTTTAAATAATACTAATAATAATAGATTTGCATATCTGTTTAGGGTGGTACTTCATGCACCACACCTATATCTCTATCATTGGCTAAAATATCTCCTTTTCTATAATTCATCATTATGGTTTATTTATTCACACCTCTTTGTCCAATCATAATGTGAAAATTTATAGGTCAAAAGGATAGAGGTGGTGTTTGAGAAAGTAGATATGGTGCAAGAAGGAATAACCATCTGTTTATGGTAGAAATCAACTTTAATAGCTTTCTTTATTATTCCCTTTTTCTTTATTTTTAATTCAATTTAAGCATTTTATTTATGCCATGTAATTTTATATACATATTTGATACTTAACATTTTAAGAATATTCTAACCAGCTCAACTGAAATACTTTTCAAAGGTTATAGACTAAATTTCTAATAAAATATTACAAATGCACAAACTGAAAAACATATATATATAGCTATTAGACATTTAATTAGACGTCATTTATTTTAAAATTTAATATTTCTAGATTTATAAAAATTAGCGGTGTCAATTTCGATATATTCAATCAAACGGGTTGATGACAAAAAGTAATAAATTTTTCATAATTTTGAAACAATTTGTTTAACACACCGTTTTTATAAATTTCCACTTTAACAAAAAATTATATTCTAGCTAAGTTTTTTTTAACAGGTTAATTTAACTGTCCGGCACGTTGGTTCAAAATTGTTATCACTAATAAAAAAGTTGAAATTGTATTGCTTTTCTTTGTAATCTATCTAAATATTTATGTTGAAATCGATATATTTGTTATTTGATGAAAAAAAAAATTGTAAGTATAATAGAAGTAAAGGATGCGTGGCTAAGCCTAACAAGAAATGTAGGATTGGTATGGGAAAGTAATTTGGTTGAGTGTAGAGTAGACTGTAAAGGGAGGAAGGGAGAGGGGGCATGTAATGTAAGGTAAGGTAAGGTTACACAAGTGTCGAGAGGCAACAACATTGCATGCACGTGAGGGGTTTCTACTTTCCAAGGTTTGCACTTTTGCACCCCTTGAATTGTCAATTTAACCCACCCCTTTCCATTCAATCCTCCAATCTTTTAACACTCACACACACACTTTTTTCTCTCTCTCTAATCTCTGTTAATTGGGCGTTTGGTTTGCGGATTTCTTGAGATTTATTAAGATTTGTATTTAAAATTCTGTGTTTGGTTCGCAGATTTCAGTAAGGATTTAAAATCTCAGGATTTCTTAAATCTCTTCTTTCTTTGTTATTTAAAATCTCAGCCTCCCCCCTAGGATTTTTAAATCCCAGTTACCTTGTATTTTTCAGATTAGCAAATTTATTCAATAAGATAATGCGAATTCTTTGACAACAAAATCTTGACAAATGCAAATGCTACATAATGCAAATCCTTTGACAAAATACGAATTCGAAAGAAAAAATTTGCGAACCAAACGCCCCCTAAATATATCATTGAGGTTTGAAATTTACGTTTAAAAAGAAATGTTCAAAAAAGATAATATAAAATTTAAAATATTAAATTATTATAATTTAACATATCATGATCCTTTTGTCTTAAAAATTAATTTCCAATAGGAATTCTAGAAATTTAAGCTTATTCTTGTGAAACTTCCAAAAATTTCGGATGCTACGAATACACTTGATTTGTCAATGTATGATTTGATATAAGTTCAATTTAAATATTACTATTAGAATAAATGTTGAGTCAACTAAAATTTATGGTAATTTTTACGGTATCTCCTTCAAAATCGATGTTAATTCTTAAATAATTTGTTTTGCATTGTATTATAATATTTTAATAAACGGTTCCATAACTAAACACATGCATTATGTTCATACAATATAAATTAACAAAACAAGGTTGTTTTCATATGATTTAAAAATGGGTTAGCAAAATGTATATAGATGTCCAAAACATGATATATATTAAATTTCAAAGTCAATAGAAATATTTAGGATTCGACAACTTTGAGTTAAAAAAATATGTTGGGAAATATTCTAAGTATGTCAAGCTGTTAGTTAGATTTCTCAAACTGTTAGTAGATTTTCTGTGTAATTACAAAGTAGTTGTAATTGCTTTTTGATTAAGTTTTCATAAGCCTCTAAGGTTGTAAAACCCTAATAACAGTCTGTGTTCTTCGTCTAATCAAACAGATTAGAGGTAAATTCAATCCAACATCTGTTTTAGCGGCTTATGAAAACTTAATCAGAAAGCAATTACAACTGAATCAAAACATGTACGTGCAGACTTACAATAGAAAAACCTATTCTATCTATATATAAAGCCTTCTGATTTGTTTCTTTGAGAAACTCTGATTTCTCTGGTAGTAGATATGCTTGAATCTTCGAATATAAATCTCTTCCTGAATTTCAGCACTTTCTGTTTATTAAACTGTTGAGCAGCTTGAAGTCTATTTGTTGAGCAGTTTGAACTTGAGCACTGACAGCTTGAACTTTTGAACTAGCAACTCGAACTAACTCAACTAACAGCTTGAACTTTGTAATTACATAGAAAATCTACTAACAGTTTGAGAAATCTAACTAACAGTTTGACATACTTAGAATATTTCCCAACAAAATACACACTTACAGCGCTTAATATATATTTAAGGGTTTACTATTGGAAAAAAAACACATCAATTTTTTCAGTTTATGATTAAATATTTTAAGTTCTTAAACTATTTTTGTTTTTCCAATATGTATATTTGACGTGTTAAAAAACAAGTAACCTTAATTTTTTTGTCACTTACTTAATATCGGAATAAATCCAACATATTTTCCATTTTAATGATTCATAAACATTTTGTTTTAACAATGCTGTTTTACCTAGGGGTGTTCAAAAAATTCTGAAATATAATTATATGTATGTCATAACAATAATAAATAGTTTGAAATTGTATGTATGTCATAACAATAATAATATGTAATAAAAATGCACAATAAAAAATATACCAATAAGTAATAAAATTCATTAACTTTATAGAAACAAATCTGAAACAACTTTATATTTTTATAAATAGTTAATTACAAAAGTATTAAATAATGAAATAGATCAATCCAAAATTTTAATAATTAATCGTTAATTTTAGAATTTTTAATTGTTACCATTAATTGACTGTTTTTCTAAAACAATTTTAATGGTTATTAGTTCTTTACACCATAAAAAAACACATATTATATGTAATGATCATTATAATCTTTTAGAATGTTTAATAATCAAATTTAATTAAACTAATAAAATCTGAAAAATAAATTAACTATAGTTATCTATTGTTTTTGTCAAAGAGCAAATGTGATTAATCTCAACCGCCAAATCATAGATCTACAATAAAAGAACTATGAAAAAGATTATAAAGTTTTCGAAACATACATACTTAAATTATATTATTATAAAAAACAAAAAAATTATAAAGTTTTTAAACAAAATAAACCGGATAACGTACAAATAAAATACTAGTTTAGGATGACGATGTAAAAAAAGAAGCTTTAAGTGGACCTTTGGTCTTTGGAGATGGATAATTGGTTCGTACTTAAAATAGACTTTCAATATATTTATAACTATTGTCATGTCATATTGTTTGACAGTAATTTGACAACCGAATGACCGAATGTATAAATGAGGAAATATATTTCTGGCAATTCAACTTTTTTTTTTTTTCTGGTAAAATATTTCATATATAAGATATAGAATAAAATGGTAAATTATAATGCGACAATTGGAGAAAGTTTTATGAAGGAAGTAAGATTTTTAGTAGCCCAACTACAACCGTGTGATTTTACCAATAAACTACGATTATACATTATATAGTATATAGACCATAAAGTGGCTTTAATTAACATACAACTTAAATAAAGCCAATAAATTTTAATAAAAAATTAAAGAATCTTGTCATTACTTTGCACTAATTAATTATACCCTCAATCCAAATTTAAAAGTGTTCACTTTTTAAATTTAGAAATCAAAAGATAGTGCTCATATGGAGTGATTAAAATCAAATGATTGTCATGCTTTTTCATGAACATTTAATCTTTGAGTTAACATCTTGAGAACAGGTGAAGATACGTAAATGTATTTTATTGTATGTTATATAACACTATTTGAATTGTTTAGTTTTAAATCATTAATTGACTTAGTATAGATAGATAAAGACGAGGGGTGACAATTTTAGTCCAATGGGATGTGTAGTCCTCGCCCAAATTGATCCACATTAAAAAAAACATTTTAATGCATATTTTTATTAAAAAAAACACGTAATTTTCAAAAATAGTATATTCATTTTATGGTTACGATTATTTCACTCGTTTGGATGTTTTGAGCCGAAATTGACATCCCTTACTTGACTATTATTATATATTAAACCACCTTCATAGAAGTAATAGATTAAGTTTTATTGCGTGTATTGGTATTATTCTTTGAAATTGAAGTTATGTGTTCGTATGTTATTATAATTGCAAATAATGATGACGCTGTATTGCTCTAAATTTACATGCCAGCCTACCCGGCCAATCAAAATTTTCTAAACCATATGTTTATGGGAGATGCATTTTCTTTTAAAAAAGAGACATATTTAAGAAAACATGATGTATATGTGAGTTAAGTATATTTTATATCAATTCAATTGACAATATCAAAATATACAATTCATACTTTAACTTATAAAATATTAAAAATAGTTTCCACAGTATAAACATAAGATTGAATTTTTTTCGAACAACAAAAAAAAGACGAGACAGGAGTTTCGGCAATGTCATCACCCCAAAACCCGAATCCTTGAAATTTATTAATTAAGAACATACTAGCGAGCAGCTAGCAAAGACAACATAAACAAAAAAGTTACAAAAAAAAAAAAAAGAAGAAAAGAACACCATAACAATCACAACAGATTCTTACAATTGGCCCTATATTTAAGCAAAGAAAACTGATTAACATAAGATTGAATGTGTGTGGTTGATGAAAGTTTGTTTTGAGATAACAATTGTTATGATTAGACTAATCATCTCAATTAATTAAGGTTGTCAACTTTATGTATTAACATTAATTAGGCTTAAAAGCTAGCATGAAGCTTTCAATCAGAATATCATCACCTCCACATTACTATGTATACATCTTTTTTCCTTCCCAAATATTATATATTATATTTAATATAAAGTAGTACCTAATATAATTTATAATGGGTAAGAAATAAATAAATACCCAACTTTATAAAAGTTGATTACTAGTGTTGTCCTATTCATATACTCCACTTTACATTCGTAAACAAAACGAATTTGATTGCTAATCTCCCACACATTAGGCTTTTTGGCTCCTTAAAAGATTAATAAAAAGAGAGTGAGTATAGTGCTTGTTATTCCCCACCACCTCCTCATTCTCATTGTATTGCTAATTGATATCAAAATAAGTTAGTCCTTGTTTGTTTACTTATTAATGGAATCATTAAGAGGTCATTATATATTTGAATAACTTCTTAATGATTCCATAAAAATATAAACAAACAACCACTTAGTTTCGATTATGTCTTTGTACTCATGTTTTTAACCATCTTTCATTTTACCCAATGGTTTCATGTCAAGAAGCCAACTTATTTATGTCCAATAAATAAAATTTATCAAAAGACAAAGGCACATTTATGAATCCATAAATATAGAAACCACAGATTAGCACATAGGAATTCATTTTCAGGGACCAGCAGGTAAGGTTTATACACCTCACACATGCAAAACAAAATTAAAAATAAACAAAGGAAATTAGCATCAAAATCATCTTTGCTAACACAGCCATCGACTAGCATGAAAAGTTTTGGAGTTGAGAGATTTCAATTTCAATTTCAATTTCAGCGATAAGTGGGTAAGGTTCCCATTGGATTGGATCCTTTAGTGCTCAAGTTAAACTACTTAAGCCTAATAAGTGTGTGTCTCCACATCTAACCTAATATTTATCGTCGATCTGTGTGATCTTTTTGTCACTTGTCTACAACCCAATCACATTTGGCTTGCGGAATGGAATTTAAAAAATTGAATATTAATTTATAGTATATATATATTAGCTAATTGGTTGATGTATGAAGTGGTGTTTAATACTAGGCTACTAGCTAAGGGTCGTTGTATGAAACGTTAGAAATCTAAATTAATTTACAAATAACTAAAAATGATAAACTCCTTCAATCATAGATTTTGATGAAATTTATACACATATTATTCATTATTTTTGTAATCTAAATTTTCAAATAAACTATAAACAAATTTCAATTCATTTAAAATTCATTTCGTGACCAAACGCCCTACTCAGAATGAAATTTTAAAGAAGTGGAATTTGAATTGTAATTATAGTTTGTTTAGTGTAAAGTGATAGGAGATAGATTTGACTTTTGAGGATTGACTAAGTTTAATCTGCAAAATTTTAAAATCTAAATTCATTTATTAATGGCCGGTAATGACAAATTCTTTTAATCAAGGATTATTACGCTTTATAAATATAAAGAATAAATATGATTGTCTCTTCTCACTTGGACTAATTTAAAATGTAATATCCGGCCCAACTCAGGCCCAGTTGCTCACTGGCAATGTGGATTCTGGTCTTCAGGCCATCCGAACTCCTCCAAGAAGGCTAACACAACTCCATTAGACCACCCAAAGCCAGTCTACAATTCAACATTTCATTAAGAAAAATAAAATCAAAACAAAAATTAGACACAAACCCATGAAACAATAAACATTTGTAAATGAGCCTTTTAAGGACACATGCACGCGTAAAAGTCATGGATACAATATATATAAGGGGAAATTGCGCAAAACACCTCTAAGTTGGACCATTTTTGCGATTAAAACCCCCAACCATTTTTCATTGCACAAAAAACCTCCAACTGGTGAAAACTTTGTAAATTTGCCATTTTTTCAAAAAATCTGACTTGCAACCGGTTTAGCCGGTTGCAACTTGATGACGTGTAAAACTTTTAAATAGATTTTTGCGTAAAAAACCTCCAACTTGTTTAGTTTTTTCAATTAAAACCCCAAATCATTTTTAATTTGATAAAAAACCTCCAACCAACAAAGATAATTAAAAATGAGTATTCACTTGTTGCATTTTGATGACATGGATATTTATTAAACTTTTATTTATCAAACAAAGAATTCGTTTCCCAATGAAACCTCCACCCTCTAGGCTAACGAATCTCACTGCTCTGGTTGATCATATTCAGATGCTAAAATGGAATATAAATAAATGAAATTGAACATAAAGCTAAACCTAAAAATGCAACTCGTGAACACAAAATGAAATCGATTCTCCATCGACACAATTGAAGTTAAAATTCAAGATTAAACGGGAAAAGTTAATCGAACATACATAAAATAAACAACACTGAACATAAAGAGGAGATACAGTAATCGGAGTTGCCGGAGGTAGAGAAAAAGAGAAAATGTAAATATTATTGTTGGTTAGAGGTGAGAAAAATATAGTTAAGGGTTTTAATCGCAAAAGTCACCAATTTCAGGGTTTTTAATGCAAAAATTCAGTTTAATGAATTATACATGTAGTGCCACGTAGGCGCCACGTAAGTCGGGTTTGCCATGTGGACGCCACGTGTGTGACATGTAAGCATAGCAACCTATTATAACCGGTCAAGTCCTAATTTCAAATGATTTTACCGGTTTAAGGTTTTTTGTGCAACAAAAAATGGTTAGGGGTTTTAATCACAAAAATGGTCCAACTTTAAGGTTTTTTACGCAATTATCCCTATATATAAATATGCTTACTTGTGGCACATATTCGCCACCACCTCCAAACTCTCCACATTTTCTCACATCGTATTTCTCATGCATCGATTTAGATGTCTTATACGCGGCATAATTACTTCTGATCCACCTTGTAGTGACCTTATATTTAGATGTCTTTCGCTAGTGACCTTGCCTCTTCTGATCCCGACCTAAGAGGGGTGGGAGTACCCACCTTTCCCAAACCCACCTTTCTGTACACGTCAGCGCCACATCAGCTTTTCTCTCTCCACCTTTCCCCACCTTTCTAACTAGGAAATACCCACCTTTCTTAAACTTTCCATCTTTCTTAATTTTTTTAACATTAAATTAATTTTAACTAACAAAACAAATACTAGAACTAAAATAATTAATTTCATAAATATTTAAAAAGTATTACATAAACTAAAAAATAAAAATTACCGAATTAAAATAAAAAAAATACATAACAATAAATAAAAACTAAAATTACGAATGAACATAAAAAAAATACAAACTAGCCGTCTAAATTTGGTATTTGGGCAAGTGCAATATGTTTCACGAGATCTGATTGAAGGTTATTGTGTGTTTCCTGATTACGAAAGTAAAATACGAAACTGTACGAACGAAACAACAATTACGAAACTAAAATAAAAAAATACAAACATTTATGAAACTATGATAAAAAAACAAAAAATAAAATTATAAAATTATAAAAGTAAAAAGATATATATATATATATATATATATATATATATATATATATATATATATATATATATATATATATATATATATATATATATATATATATATATATAGGGTTGGGATCATTGCAGAACCTTAATTTAGTGCAGAACCATAGAACCAATCTAAACCATTAGATTATAATATAACACTAGGGATAAGATGGTAATTATACAATTAACATTGAATTAATAGCAGCCTACCAAGTTTGACTGTCCACTTTGACTTTTTTTTTTACTCTTTTAATATATAACTAGGTTATTACTCATGTATTACATGGGTAAATTTTAGAAATTTATATTTATATATATGTATAATATAATAAATATATGAATAATAAGGTTTGTTTAATTTTAGTTAGTTAGTTATAAAATTAATCAATATTAGATTTACATAGATTTGATTTGCTTTAAAATTTAAAAATAAAATCAGTAAATGACGTGGCAAAAGGAGAGAGCGACATTTGGCAAAATAAATAAGAGTATGACATGTGGCATTTAGTTACTCTTTTAATAGTATAGATAGATGGACATGCAGTGTTGCATCGACGTTAAATATACGATATCAAAGTGTTCATTCGACATCGAATGGTCGTATGGGTAAAAAAAATTTACGAAAAATAAACACGTAAATTTTTTTTCAAAAAAATATATTCATGACCGTTCTCGTTAAATCCACCAACTTTGACTATTATTTATCTCTGTTAATAATGAACGTATATGCAGTGTTGCATCGACGTTAAATATACGGTATCAAAGTGTTCATTCGATATCGAATGATCTCATGATCTCACCATGATATATTACATCGTGGTCTGGGTAAAAAATTTTTTACAAAAAATAAAAAAATATATATCATAACCGTTCTCGTTAAATCCACCAACTTTGACTACTAATTGTGACTATTATTTTGGCTCTGTTAGTAATGAACGTATATGCAATGTTGCATTGACGTTAAATATACGATATCAAAGTGTTCATTCGATATCGAATGATCTCATGATCTCACCATGATATATTGCATCGTGGTCTGGGTAAATTTTTTTTTACGAAAAATAAAAAATATATATCATAACCGTTCTCGTTAAATCCACCAACTTTGACTACTAATTGTGACTATTATTTTAGCTCTGTTAATAATGAGCGTATATGCAGTGTTGCATTGACGTTAAATATACGATATCAAAGTGTTCATTCGATATCGAATGATCTCATTATCTCACCATGATATATTGCATCGTGGTCTGGGTAATTTTTTTTTACGAAAAATAAACAAGTAAAATTTTTTCGAAAAAAATATATCATGACCG
>JAANYP010000139.1:0-36030 GCA_020465985.1 Centrapalus pauciflorus
AAATTTATAAAATGCGTAATCTGTGTATTCACTAAGCATTCGCTTATCCCTCAGTTGTTGATGTTTTTACAGGAAAAGGAAAGTCTGCAGCCGGACCGTCTAGCTAGGTCATTTGATCAAGTGATAGAAGATTATCTACTAATCAGAGTGGTAAATGAATAATGGGATTGTTTTTATAATATGTATTTGGGATGATTGTAATGTTACTGAGTATGTAGACTTAGAATTGGAACCTTGTAGCACCGTAGGGTGTTTGAAACAGTTGTAATATTTATTTATGAATTTTTATTGCTTCCGCACATAAATTAAGCTTTCAGATCATTATGTAATCAATTATGTGGTGTATAATCCTGGGTGTAATGTAAATGGTGGTTATTGTGGCAAGGGTGTCATAAAGAAGTCCATTGACAAGATGTCCTACTTTAGATGTCATGAAAAGGGGCATGTTGCTTCTAACTGTCCGCTGAGGAAAACTAAAGTTACACCTAAGACAGGGAAGCCAACACCAGTTAAGCCCTCAGCAAGTGTGGCGAGCACTAGTAGTTCTCAGAGTACCGAGAAAACTGTGCAGGCCGCACCAAAACAAGTTGTGAAACAAATACCGGTAAAGGTTGGACCAAAGGAAGTGGTTAGGACTAATTCACCGAATCGAGTCTTAAATCAATCTAGGTCTGGACCTCAACAACAATATAGGAGCACAACACCTAGCAGAGCATACACTCCGGTTAGGTCACACACTCCTATTAGGCATCACACACCGGTAAGAGCTCAGGGATCACAATCTGAAATGCAATATAATCGGAATTATTCTAGAGCTCCACAACAAATGCCTACTCAAAGGCAGAGAGTGAATTTACATCAATCGGCACCACAACAAACTCCTGTTCAACGACCCAAGTCACCTGAAAGGCGAGATGGGTATTTGAAAGAGTTCATGTATGTGGACGAGAATGGTATAACCAAGTAAGTTATGGCCTAGGTTCCCCGTGATAACTAACCTATTTTCTTTCATGTGCAGGAGATTACCACAGGTCCAAACAACAAATGGTTCGTCGACAGTGGATGCTCCAGGCACATGACAGGGGAAAGAAGTCTCCTTACAAACTTCAAGGGTGGGAATCGGGGATTTGTATCATTCGCCGGAAACAAAGGAGGAAACATCACGGGTACTGGAGTGGTCACTAATGGGACGATCAAGTTGGATCAAGTTTATCACGTTGATAAACTGGTTCACAATCTCATTAGTGTATCTCAAATCTGTGACAAGAAGAATTCGGTGTTGTTCACCGACACTGAAGCGTTAGTGCTAAAACCTGGGTTCAAGATTCCTGAAGAGTGGATATTGATGCGGGCACCAAGGAAGAATGACTTGTACATGCTTGATATGAACAAGCCGGAGACTTCGATGGGGCCAATCTGTTTGCTATACAAAGCTTCGGAGACGGAATCAGTGTTGTGGCACAGACGCATGGCACACTTGCACCTAAGAAAAATGAACTATATAACTAAACATGGATTGGTGCAAGGTGTGCCTATGAAGAGTTTTCAGTTCGAGGACAAGTGTCTACCATGCAAGAAGGGCAAACAACATAAGAAGACACACAAGTCCAAGACTCAGAATTCCATAACCTCTACATTCGATTTGTTGCATATGGATCTATTCGGACCAATCAACAAAAGGAGTATAGGAGGTAGTTGGTATTGTTTGGTTATCACTGACGATTACTCACGGTTTTCTTGGGTTTTCTTTTTAGGTACAAAGGAGGAGACGGCTTCCAAGTTCATCGGGTTCTTAGACCAAGTGGAGAAATGGGGTGGCCGAACGTATATTGCCTCTCAAAGGTCATAGTGCATCAATTTAGTGCACCATATGAGCCTCAACAAAATGGGGTGGCCGAACGTAAAAACAGGACATTGATTTAGGCAGCTAGGACTATGCTTTCGGATTCAAAGCTTCCTACCATGTTTTGGGGGGAGGCAGTGAATACCGCATGTCATATTTTAAACCGGGTCCTAACTGTCAAATCTTTGAACAAAACCTGTTATGAAATTTTGAATAAACGGCCACCTAATTTAACTGGCTTCGAACCGTTTGGGGTACCATGCACTTTACTGCGTACAAAACATCAACCGAAGTTTGGTGAAAAGGCTGACGAAGGATACTTCCTAGGTTATGTGCCGAACTCACCAAACAAACGGGTTTTTAACAAAACAAATGGTACAGTGGAAATTGTGTATAACATTGAAGTCACAAGTTATACACATGAACCCCAAACAAGTCCGGAATGGATATTTGACTATGATAAATTATTTGAGTCATTTAACATTCCTTTGGATGAAAATGCAGGTACAATCGAAAAGGACATGGCGACGTTGCATCTGAATGACGAACGTCATACCTTTCCGAGGACTACATTTCAATCCGCATCCGAGCCTACTTCGACTGAAGATGGATCTCCAAAAGTTACTAATCCAGAGGCACCTTCAACTGAGAATCAGACTCAGACAACAAATTCAGACTCAAGCAACAAATTCCAACTCTGAGAAAAATGTCCACGAGGAGGAAAATGTAGAATCTGAGGAAGTTCCCCCATTAGGTGAAATAGGATCTAACTTAGGAGATAATCTGAGAGTTGACGAGATAGAGACCTCTAGGATCAACAAGAACCATCCTATAGAAAGCATCATAGGAAATCCTAACGAGGGTGTGAGGACTAGGAGTAGTTTAAATAACAACACTGTGTTGTTGTCGATGATAAACGACTCCGAGGCATATCACACCTGTCTCTACTCGTGTTTCATCTCGCAAGTAGAGCCTAAGAATGTGCAAATGGCACTTAAGGATAACTCCTGGGTTGAAGCGATGCAGGAAGAACTCTCTCAGTTTAGGAAACTAGAAGTGTGGGAGTTAGTTCCATTACCTCGAGGGGAAGTTGCCATAGGAACCAAATGGGTTTTTAAGTGCAAAAGAGACGATCAGGGTATAGTCACTCGCAACAAGGCTAGGTTAGTTGTAAAGGGTTTCAACCAAGAGGAGGGAATCGATTACAATGAGGTGTTTGCGCCAGTAGCAAGGCTGGAAGCCATTAGGTTGTTTCTAGCATTTGCCTCCTTCAAGGGCTTTAAGGTCTATCAACTAGATGTGAAGAGTGCTTTCCTATATGGGAAAGTGAAGGAGCTGGTGTATGTAGAACAGCCGCCCGGATTTTCAGATCCAAAATATCCTAATAGAGTATATCGTTTAGATAAGGCTCTATATGGATTGCATCAAGCACCAAGGGCGTGGTACGAGACTCTATCCAACCATTTATTAGAGAACGGGTTTGAAAGGGGTAGGATAGATAATACTCTGTTCGTTAAGAGGAAGGGAGAACATTTCATCTTGGTACAAGTGTACGTCGATGATATCATTTTTGGATCATCAGACGAACAAATGTGCAAAGATTTCGAGAAGGTGATGAAGTCGAAATTCGAGATGAGTGCAATGGGAGAGTTAAATTTCTTTTTGGGGTTACAAGTTGACCAGAAGAAGGAAGGTATGTTTATCCATCAGACGAAATATGTCTATGACATATTGGAACGCTTCGGGATGGAAGGAACGAAACTGACTGCCCATTTCAGCACGCCGATTCAAGTGAATCACAATCTCGGACCGGGTACTGAAAGTGATGCTGATGTGGATCCGACGTTATATCGGGCCATGATTGGATCACTTATGTATTTAACTGCTTCAAGACCTGACATCATGTTTGCTGTGTGTATTTGTGCTAGGTTTCAAGCTAATTCGAAGGAGATGCACATGAAAGCTGTGAAGCGGATTCTACGATACCTCAAGTCGAAACCGAAGCTGGGACTTTGGTATCACGCGGAGGGAGATCTAGAGTTGGAAGCATTCACGGATTCTGACTACGGAGGATGCAGATTGACGCACAAATCAACAACTGGAGGTTGTCAATTCCTAGGAGGGAGACTGGTATCCTGGCAATGCAAGAAACAGACGTCGGTAGCCGTGTCAACGTGCGAGGCCGAGTATGTTGCTGCTGGTAGTTGCTGCTCACAGGTTCTGTGGATACAACAACAATTGCGGGATTACGGTTTGGCTTACACTCAAACTCCTATTAGGATAGACGATCAATCTACAATTGCTATAATTAATAATCCAGTTAAACACAGTAAAACAAAGCACATAGACATAAGGCATCATTTTATTCGTGATTGTGCTGAAAAGAACTTAATCAAATTGGTAAAAGTGGCAACGGACGATAATAATGCTGACTTATTTACCAAAGCCTTTGATAAGTCACGGTTTGAATATTTAATTCAACTAAATGGAATGCGCAACCCAGAGTAATTTGACCTTAGTGGTAGTTTATTTCCTTTTATAGATGTAGTATTTCTTTCTTTTTATGGTAAGTCTGCTAATTTAGGATAGTTTCTATTTTTAGTAAGTTAGTAGGTTATCTTCTTTTATTGCTATTTCTTATGAAAAACAAAAGAAAAAAGAGAGAAAATCATAAAAATACAAAAAAAGAGAATATCAGAAAAAGAGTTAAGTCTTAGATGCATAGGTTCAAAGTGACGAAAATTAGCACAGTCGTTACAAACTCTAAGTGTTTAGGCTTTCACACATAATGCACCTAAATTCTAAGTGTTATACTTTATTTTAGTTTGATGTGTTGGTAGGCATTATACATATAGGGAATCTCAAGGCTAATAAAATATTCAAGAAAAAGTCAAACGTGTCGCTAACTTAGATGTATGACCAATCGGTCTTAATTTTTATGTACAAGACATACAAACTTTGAGTCTAAATGAGGTATGCAAACTTTCTGGGGATGTATGGCAACATCAAATACATCTTAAATTGGAAAGAATAGAAAAATCATACAAAACTGAGAGTCGAAAACATGTAACTCTGTTGTACGTAAGTACAGACCTGTTGCCTCTGTTTAGATTCAGGTTAGCAAGATAAGTCGCTTTGTTGTACGTCGGTACAGACCTGTCACCACTGTCTTGCTAGCTTTAAGAATAAACCTTAAGTCAAACTAAGACACTTTGTTGTATGAAAATACAGACCTGTGTCCGATGTTTGTCTTTTAAAGAAAGTTTGCAAATACCAACAAATTAGAATCATTGTCTGTATGCATTGATCATAAAAGTATGTCTATGTCTAAGTCGCATAAGATAATTTCTTGATAAATAAAAATGCCAAGGGATATTCCAAAATGTAGCATGTTTAAAGGGGTAAATACCAACAATCGGCTAAATGGGTATTTCACGACAAACAATCAAAGGAATCAAAAATTCCTAAGTGTGAAAGTTTAAGTACTGAAAGTGAGTATCAGACACCGCTATCTGATTGAACCTTTCTTTGACCATACTCATCAAAAATATTTTGTTTAGCGTTTAGCATAGGCTGTAAGTTGTAATAAATGCAGTTTAAGTCTAAGTTAAATTTTTTGGTCAAAATTTTAAAATTTTATTTTTACTTATTTTTATTTTAACTTATTTTATTTTATTTTATTTTATTTTATTTTTATTTTTATTCTTCTTAGGAAAAAGGTCAAAAGTAACTGAGGGTGCATTCACAGTTGAATAAAATAAACACTGCGTGAAAATCTTGTGCTTAGGGTAAAGGATTTGGCATAGTTTATTCCGTTACACAATAAGGGTGAAAAGATTGAAAAAGTTGAATTTATTTCAAAATTTCTGAAATTTTCTAAGTGTTTGGGGTAATTCGAGTTTAGGTCAAACTCGAAATTGGCTGATCTCGAATCTGTCAGTAGATTCGAATCTGTCATTAGACTCGAAGGTAGGTGTTATAAATAGGTTAACAGTAATTGTCATTACTCTATCTGTTTTCGAATCTGTTCCTTCGAATCTATCCAGCGATCTCGAATCTATTTGCTCGAGTTTACCGTTTTCACTAAAAACCACTATTTGTCGAGTTTCTTGCTTGTGTGTTCGATTCTACTGATACATCTAGGTATAAACAACTGGGTTGTACAAGATTCATGTAGTTTTATACACCATTTAAGCCAAAATCACCAATTTTTGAAGGTTTATTGGTCGACATTATGTTTTTCAAAATTACAAAGTTTGGACCTGTAAAGAGTCAAATTAAAGGCAAATATCTGTGATTAGAACCTAGTAGGACTAATGAATGTGATTTTCTAAGTTCAAAATGGTTAAAATCATATAGTTTGGTGATGATGTGGGCCGACGAGTTCGAATCTGTTCCTGACCAGTCTCGAGTTTGTCAGTAAACTCGAGAAGGTCATTACATTCGAGTGTGACATCAAACTCGAAAAAGGGTTGCTTCGAATCTGTGTGTTCGAATTTGTCAATTTATTTGAATTATTCAATTTAAATTTAATTAAACTTGTAGAAATTCATATGTGTTGGATTTTGTACTTAAACAAGTTCAAAATAAAACAAATTTGAATTTAAACAAGTTTATCCATTTTCAATAATTCTAATATTTTATCTATTGTGCAGACATGGCTGATCGAGTATTCGTGCCTAAGCATAATATGGTAATTCCCCCCGACCATCATATCCCTGAGGCGCAGGGTTTCCGTCAGATGATAGATTTCCTAGTGGAGTCTAGGATTGCGTTTGCATTGTCTCATAACATCCAAATCGTGATTCCATATGTACGGCAGTTTTACGAACATCTGCAAGTTGATTGTACCGTCACCCCAACTGTTCTAAGGACAAGGATAGCAGGACAGCCGTTAGTGTTTTCTGCTGATATGCTACGTCAGGTTCTTCAGCTGGGATCTCAGGAAGAAGAAAATGGTCCTATAGACTTTCCGTTAAGTATTAGGCAGGCTGCTTTTCTGAGGATGGGTTATAGCTTGGATGTTACTAAAACATCTTACATGAAGAGTGGACTCATAGGTCAGTGGAGATTTTTGGCGCATGTGTTTATGGTCTGTTTTGCGGCCAAGAAAGCGGGATTCGATTATACTGTCTCGAAGATCCAATCCGGGATGATCGCTTTGGTTTATAATCGGCGCTTCAGCTTTTCTGAAATGTTTTTCTCAGAATTTGTTCATCAAATCACTGCGCCTGAACGCGAAAGATTGTTGCTGTATCCACGATTTGTGATGATGCTCATCAGGCACTTCTTGCCGAATTTGCCGCAGCAAAATGAGATTCAAAGTGTAGCAGTTATTGACAAAAGGATTTTTGCTGATTGCTCCTCCCATAGAGGAAGGTTGGCAGTTCCGGTCGAGCGACCATTGTTTGGAGCTGTAATAGACTGGAACTTTGAAGCACCGGATAATGCCAATTGGGCAGGTGAAGTGGAAGTTCAACTTAGACAGCCACAACAACAACAACGACAACAACCGCGTCCTCAGCAACAGAGGAGACGCCAAAGAGCTACCGCGAGTCAAACTCAGGCAACTAGGCCTTCAACAAGTCAACAGCAAGAGTTACAAGAGGCAGGGACTTCAAGTGCAGCACCAGAATCTGAGCAGATAGCCCAAACCTTGGAAGAAATCTGGGCTTCTAGGCCTCATGCAAATGAAGAAATAACTGCTGAGCTGGTTGATCAATTACTAGAGCCTCCGGAAGGAGAAGAAGATATTCTTAGGGAAGTTGAGGAATACCAACCTGAGCAGACCGGTAATGACATGTCATCGTCAGCTACTGAGTCTGAAGATATGAAGGAAATAGAGGTTGAAGTTCCAGAATCTGTTACAGCAGAACCAACCGTTCAGATAGGAACTTATGGGTCGAGATTGGTAGTGAATGAAGAAGCTTCAAGGCGGCGATCATCACGAGAGTCTGATGACTCTGATTTTGAAGAAGAAGAGGTCGCTCCATTAGTGACGAGGCAAAGGGCTAAGCGTCATCGTTTTATGCAAGGAGCTACTTCCGCTTCAGTAGCACAGCCTGAAACAGTACAACCTCCACCTACTCAATCCATCATACCACCATCACCACCACATGCTGAACCGTACATCCCATCACCCATCATTCCGACTCCAATACAATCCATCCCATCCACCTCATCCACATACGCAGAAAATCAAAGGTTTTTGCAGCTAAAAGATAGAGTTGACTTCCAACAGATCCAGATCTTAGGCCTAACAACGGCTATCGGTGAGATTCAGAAGCATAATGCAAATATGGATAATGAAAATGCCGATTTGAAAAAGATTGTGGACAAAGTACAGGAAGAGAATTTGGAGCTGAAAACTTTTGTCGCTGATCAAGCAGCTGAACTAAGATCGATGCGCTCCCTGGTTGAGCAATTAATGAAAAATATAAAGGCTCAGGGGGAGACATCCTGTCGTGATCAAGTGGAGCGGCCGAGGGATGATAATGATGAAGATGACCATGGCAATGATCCCAGCACTCAAAGACAGAATGAGCCAGTAGATTTTTCTGCTGCTCAGGATGCTCAGACTCAGGGGGAGCCGAGTCAATCAGGAGCTAAAGAAGGAGAGGCCAGTTCATCCAGACCTACAGAGTCTGAGATAAATGAGATGATTGATGCACTTATAGATCTCGACGATGACCCGATGGACTTGGGCTTTGATTTTGAGGATGATATGGAGGAATTAGAAGAGGGAGAATTTGTTCCTGAAGATATAACGGATTAGAAGTCAGATGATGAGGTTTGTGCTGACGAAGATGATGAAGCCAATGAGATCATCGTTCAGCAAAATCCAATCACTGATACGTATGTGATAGAAGGAAATGATGTGGTTAACATAGAAGTAGTCAATGCTGCTTTAAATGTTGATTCATCAATAGAAGAGCCTGCCAGAGAGCTGACCAATGAAGAGAAAAGAAAGCTATGGTTCAGGGCAGAGCAGAAGGAGTTAGAGTTGAAGAAGAAGATGAGGGTGCCGGGTACTGGAAAGCTGTCAGGAAGTATATTAAGCTGGTTCTTTGATCGGGAACTGCAGCTATTCATAATCAAAAGAAAAGATGGTCTCCAGTACCTCAGAAGATCTCTGAAAGTATTCAACTCATTGCCGAAGATTGAGATAAAGGCGTTAGCTTGGATAGAACTAATCAATATCGGCAACGACCCTTACGCAGAAATAATTGCCAAAATCATAAGAAAAGAAGGAAGGTCGAGGAAGTTTGAACGTCTTAATCCAAGGATAGGAAAACGAGTAATGGATCATTCTCGAATTGATCCTCTGACTGGGCGTCCATGGATGAAGATACAATACAGACCAGTAAGATGTCTGAGAAAGGTGCCGCTCAAGCCAATGCCACAGAACGTCATGAAAACTTAAACTGGTGGTATGTGGAGAGTGAAACGGGAGAAGCCGTGATGGAAGATTTTAAAGAAAAGGTGATTCTTAGAGTCTATGATCCTCTTCACCTGGTAAACCTTTCTAGAGATGACCTTCAAATACTGCATGCTCATAAGATCTCTAGCGACACTCATATGGACAGTGAGGCTAGAAAGTATGAAAATGTAGTTAGAGTGTGCATTGAAAAGGGTTTGTATGCTGGTAGCAGTTTGAATAAATAATAAACAAAGTACTTAATCAAATGTGTGAATTGTTAGAAGCTATCGTCAAGGGGGAGTCTGTTGGTACACCCTGTGTGACGATAGCAGTCTAAGTGATTGAACATTTTGGTTTAAGTAATATTCAAAGTATTGAGTTTTAACGAGTGGTTGATATATATGTTTATATATGTTTGATAGTTATTGATTGTATGTTTGAACTTGATGTAACGTATTACAAGAAGTTCAAACATAAAGATCAAAGATAAAATCAAACATAAGTTAAAAACATAAGTATCAAATACAAGTTAGTCAGATTCGAATTCTATAAGGATTGGCATTCGAATCTATGTTAGATTCGAATGTGATCCTAGGTAGATTCGAATGTTCCTCATTAGGCAGATTCGAGAGTGTCAGTGGGGACAAACTCGAATGGGCCTTGGGCCTGATTCGAGTTTGGCCCATGGCAGACTCGAATTAGACTCTATAATTAGGGATAGACTCGAATAATTATGAGACTTTTTGCAGAATTCGAGAGAGATTAAGCAAAGAGCGATTTCGAGTTTATCATCAGTGTTAGCATTGTTTCGGAGAAAATCTTCTAGTAGGTGCGTTCTTGTGTAGTTCGTACAGCTCGTTGATAGTCTCCGTGTTCCTGATGAGTGTTGTTACCGTCTACCCGTTAACGAGGATTCCGCACTCGTTGACGGTTCCGCGTCTAGATAGATCTGTGTTAGGTAGACCTTACATATTGTTAACACCATGTTCCACTAATACCTTCAAGTCCTTATTACATTTCACCGATCTCAAACCTCCACACATTTTTTTTTCCAGGCATCAAGTAATAAACAACAAAGGTTCTTAAATGTGTCACATGTTGAATCCATTTTATAAACGAAAGGTAATCAACATCCTTCATATCAATTACCTCTGTTTTTAACAACCCCCCAATGTATTCTATTGGTCTGTTAAAGATACCCTCATAATTCATAGAAACTTCTAAAAGGTTCATTGATGACAACCTGTGAAAATTTATCAATTTTTACTCAGTAATACATTACATCTTCGAATAACAAAGATTAATGTTCCATAACAGAGCATACTAAGAGAAGCTATATTAGAAGCTATATCAGAAGCTATAGAAGCTATATCAGTGAACTTACTTGGAAGGGACTTCGAATTTCATATTAGAATGGACTTTACATTCGTTTTTCGCCTCAATCTCCGATGCACGCTAACCACTAGCTTCCTTGCTCTACTTCTTCGTGTCGTTGCTTCAGTAAATGAGCGACCTTTCGTGTTACCTTAGGGTTTAAACGGTAAGGGGTTTGGAAATGGTAATAACCGGTTTCAGTAAGATTTGACTGTGCCACGTAGGACCATCAACCGGTATCCAACCGGTTACCAATAAGAAAATCCTTTATTTACAACTTTTTATTTAATTGAGGGTTTTTTATGCAATTGAAATTGGATTAGGGTTTAAATCACAAAAACCGGACAACTTTGGGGTTTTTTGCGCAATTTTCCCTATTTTGTTAAGTCTGAAAATCAGTGTATGAATGAACACAATGAGATGTATAATTATATAAATAGCTAATTGATCAATCAAAGGAGATGGTGTGTCTTTTACCTTGAAGGTGCAGTCACATAGTAAGCAATGCCACCAACTGGTACAGATTGGCCTGAGTATTCAGACTCCTTCCACTTTCCTAATAGATCAACCAAGAAATTCCCACTATATTTTCTGTGGAGCAACTGAACAGAGTAAAGTATATATAAGCAGTATGACTCATTGTATGAGTAATGCAATTGTTTGAATTCTACCCAATCAGATAAATATGGATGCCTGAGAGATGAAATAAAGGTTGGACACAAGTGCAGATTAAAGAATGATTGGCATGTTGGAAGTGTAGAAAAGCTTCATTGGATATGATCCTTGTTGTCCATGAGCATTCTTTGGTCTCATAGGCAAAACAACACAGAACTAAATGCATTATTAAGTAGTATAGATTATGCATATTTATTTTTAAAATTAACCCATGTAAGACATGGGTATTAACCTAGTAGTATATATAGTAAGATTATAACTACAAATTTGAAGAAGAAATTGAATACAATATTTTAAAATTTCAATATATGAATATTTTAATTTCTCAAATATATGATTGCAAGACATAAATGCTAGATTATTATATTTTCTGTTACAATATATTAATTTTTTTTATGTTGGAGCATTGAAGAACAATTTCATGATTTTTGATGCTTAGAATATGTTAAATGTTTTTTATTACTTACTTGCTAGACATTTGAAATGGAAAAAAGTCATATACTGGATATAGGTGACTCACAAGCACATATATATGTGTATAGGTCATTTACATTTAGCCAATTTAATCGATAAATATAATTGAACCACTATCTTTTAATCAATAATTGAAACTGAACTAATTGAAACTAAACATTGGAAAAGTTTAACGAATTGGTTGGTTCGGTTTTAGGCCTAACCAACCCATACTCACCCTTGCAAGAAAGTGGTGTCAATTCAACTTAACCGAGCTGTTTTAACCAATAAACAAATCCTCCAATCCATTTATTGTTTCATCTCTAAGTGCTTTCTTTTAGAAACAAAAACCTATAATGAAGGCCACTAGGATGCAGACGAGCACACAAATAACCTCCACACATGTGACTATGATCCGATCCAATCCGAGCTAATATCAACATTTGGCTGACCATCTTATTTATCCTATAATTACAAGGACTGATATTAGCCATGTTTTGTACATTTTAAGCTTATTTATGCACCAACCATGTTAAACACATTATGTAGAAGCACTTCTATATCTTAAGATGGACAACTATTTTTTCCATTCTGAAAACTTCTTGTCCTTACGAGTCTATTGTGATGTTGATTTGGTAGATAGCGAGATACTAGACGATCTACTACTGTGAAGACCTTCCCTTACGGGGCAGTCCTCAGAGTCTAGGTCCCAATTCATACAATACAGTATCAATCATACTAAGATAGGGTAATTAATTGCGGAATTAATAATTACAAGTACATTACAAATTAGGATTTAAGTTTATATATTTTAACATAAAGTTATAAAAGGGTAACATCTAATCTAGTCATAACATCATATATCACATCAAGTCTACCCAGAACCACCACATTTGCTGTCTTCCAATCAGTACCAGAAAGTTTGTTGAGTAGTGGTCAAGGAAAGCTTCAAAACTTGGATCTTGAATGACCTAAGTACTAGGTCCTGCAGGTGATTTTCCTTTGGCTTTTCCTGTAAAATATTAAAGCAACATCTGTAAGCAATGCTTAGTGAGTTTATAGATTTTCAATATCAACATGCGTGTCAAGCGGAGTCATTAGTCTAGCGTGATATGTCTTGGCTGCCGCTACAGCCCTCATGATTGAGATATAAAATCATAGAATAGGATGATGTTCAGGCCACACTCACGCTTAAATCGTGGGGATCAGCCACATACTGGGCTAGCTACCAGTAAGTCAATATGGCGGAACATCGGAGGTCATTACCAAGTTCATAAGAACTGGTGAAATAGCCAGGTCTAGAACAATAGACCATCAGGGCTAGTCAAGCTGAATCAATATATACGTCAAATTTCTGATCAATAGTGAAAGCTTAAGTCGTAGAAGTCATGATAGCAATGAATCAATAAGCAATGTCTGAAGAAATCTTAAATGCAATATGATATGATAATCAAATAGCTATCATGATCCACTGGGCAACACCGAACCATGGTGTGCACAGGTTTCAATCCAGCTGATAAAATGAATGTCAATAAGTCTAACATCAACAATATATCTCAACCGGAATTTATGCATGTTCAATCTGAATATCTATAACTCACTGGTCGGGGTCTTTATCAAACAGATATAAAATCTGCCACCTGAGTTATCTCAGGATTTTATCTTTGTCAATTATGTAATCTGTCAATCAATTCTCTGACCCGCTTTTAAGTCTTTAAATCTTTGTTCAAATATTAACTGAACCTGTCCAGAATTATATCACATGAATCTCATGTCAATATCATCATCATTATCATGAAGTTTTCATCATCTTTTGGTCATAAATTCTTGTATTTTATCTGAGTCTGATATCTGATAACTTGTCTTATCAATGCCATCATCTTTTATAAGTTCATATGCTTTTAAATTTTGATGCAATTCTATATATTTCAAAATACTTGAATTTCTTATTTATTTGACAATTATATATATATATATATATATATATATATATATATATATATATATATATATATATATATATATATATATATATATATATATATATATACACAAGATTGGTATATATATATGTATGTCTTATATGTATATACACACACGAATTATGTATATATATACATATATCACATACACACATGCACATGTAATTATTTATATATATATGTCTGTAAAAAGTTTCGGAAGTTTTGTGTGGGTTTCAGTATTTCAAAAAGTCTCAGTATATAACAAAAGTTTCGGTAGATATCTTAGTTTCGGTATGTATACCGAAACCTTTTAAGGTTTCGGTATCATCCCCAAGGTTTCGGTACCTTCAATAGTTTCAGTATTTCTTGGTTAGTTTCGGTACATATTACCGAAACCACAAGGTTTCGGTATCCCTTTTTGTGGGTCTCGGTAGCCATGCATAACACACATATATTATTTCGGTAGTGTGTAGTACCGAAACCTTAAGGTTTCGGTACCCACAACTTTGGGTTTCGGTACTTGCAAAAACACACACAGATCATTTTTTGTCAAGAACAAAATTTCGATTCCATCACATTTTGAATGATCAAAACTAAAATCTTTGTTTCTTTTAACATCTATTAACTTAATTTATCAAATTCTACTAAAATTTCTTACATGCAACCACATTTTTCACATATACAATTCTTGGTTTCGGTTATATACAAAACCGAACCAAACTTCATAATTTCAACATTTTTAAGAAATTGTTACCTCTAAATCTTGCTAATTGATGATGATTGTTGCTTCTTGTAACCTTCAATTGTATTGATTCTTCAACTACTTGCAATTTATGATAAGTTTCTTGTGGATTTGATTGAGGAACCGTATGTATAGAGAGAGAGTAGAAAGAGAAATGAGTTGGTGTTAATGATCTGTGAAATGTTCTTTTAATTGTGTTATATATATTTCATTTAAATATATTTGTAATTTAACCCATTAAACTTTTGTATTTTACATCTCTTTTTAATTTACTCATTTTAATTATATTATAAATATAATCAAAATTCATATTTATAAAATTTTCTTTTCTTAGTTACTATTTGCAACATAAATAATATAACAAAATTATATTATTATTTCAAAATCACATATTACACGATCGACAAAAGCTAGGTTGTTACAACTACATGTTACATGTATTTCTTGGCTCATTACCAAACGTTAGTGATCTAAAACACAATATGTTGTTTCTCACTCTTAAGTTAAGGTCAATAAGTATCAAGTCATGTGTAACATCCCCACTTTTAATTACTTGTAATTGGCAATTTAAGACTCAATTAATGTATTAATGGATTATCATTTCAATTTAAGCAAATTTCGATCACAATTTTAAAATGAGAAAAGATGAGGAGAAGTCCTCATCGTAGTTTTCTGAGCAAGCAAACAACGAGGAACCAACATCGGAAGAATAAATAATAATCATTGATCGAAGTATTTTAAAAATAGCAATGATAATGAGAAATTATCATTGTTGTCTTTTGAGCGAGCATAACAATGAGAAACCGACTTAAAATCGGTTTAAATAAGAAAATACGAAGTTGAGGGGTATTATGTGCAAAAGTGGAAAAGTAACAAATAAAAAGGAGAAATTCATTTATTTTCACCATCACTTTCTCTCTCTACTCTCTCAATCGTCTCTCACTCTCTCTCTCACTAAACTCACGGTTTCATCAACCAAGATCGTTAAAGTGTAAAAAGCTGGATTCAAGTAGCAAATAAGGAACTATTATCACTGTAATCATCCAACCAAGGTAAAAAGCGTTCAATATTTTGAATTTGTGAAGTTTGTGATCGGTTTTGTGATGAACCGAATCAAAGATTTCGGTCATGGATGTTGATGCATGTTAAATGTTATTATGGATATATTAAAATCGAGTGTTGATAATGTTATATACCAAATTTTAGACTCAGATTCTATTTCTAAGTATGATTTCATAAATTATGTGTGTGTTTTAGTTGGTGTTCTTCGACAAATGAAGAACATGTGACTGATTAGTATATTTAGGTTGTATTTTAAGGTATAAAGTGTTAAAATAGTACTAATAAGTTCATATCTGCAATTTTAGACACTAAACATGTATAAAAGGTCAAAAATGAAATTCTAGAAAATGTTGGAAATTATATAAGTATAAACTCGGACCTGATGAACAAAATTCGGATCATCCGAATTCGGACACTGTTCATCCGAAGTTCGGATTTCAACCAAGTTTGGACCATATGCAATCTCGGATGGAAATTGTTAGAAAATTCACTAAGTCATAATGCCAATTCGGAACAACTGTTCATCCGAAGTTCGGATGAGGTTACAAATATAAACTACTAAGGATGGACCTCAGACCATCCGGATTTCGGATTATCCGAAATTCAGATGTGGTCCGAATTTCAGTTCAGATTCACGTAATTATTCAGAACCAAATTTTAAGCAATTACTGACATTAAATCACTATTACACTGACTTGACAGATCATTATGATGTTATCTAACACACATTCATTTAGAGACAATTATCACTATACAAACCACTATGAGTAGTAGATTATTATTCTAACATTTATTGTCTTTGCATTCACATTTTACATTTCAATGGCATGTTCACATTATTCAATATACATCAATTGGCACTCATGAATGATTCATTATTATGATGCACACTCGTACTTGACATGTGACAAACATGTAGCCAGCGTTCATTTGAAAGTGCATCTATTTACATCATGCTTGCACTGCATGATCATTACTTCACAATCTGATGCGACCTGGACTGGGGCTGACAGAAGGCCACTGTCGGGGACTAGGGGTGAGCTCGGTACCGGACCGTACCGAACCGGTACCGATCCCGAAAATACCGTGTAACAACCTAACTTTAGATCTAGTCTTAAAATTCAGTATTTGATCCGATAATGTAATATTATTACATTATTTGAATTATAATTTAATTGAGTTATGAAATATTTAATTAAATTATATAAATTTATATTATGAATTAATAAATTATTAAAGATAATTAAATAAAAGAGATATAATATACAAAAATGAAAGTGGGTTAAGTAGCAAATATAACTAGATGAAGTATATAAACGAGATTTACTATTATTAAACATTCATTTTAGAAATCTGACTCTCTCTCTACTCTCTCTCTACACTCTCTCTCTCTCTCACTCTACTCTCTCTCCCTCTGCCTTCTCTCTAAATTATCTCCCAAACCGACCGGCCGATTATCGAGTTTTATATATCATTGAAAAGATCTCGAAGAGTTCTATCCGAATCTGCTATCTCCTACGTGATTTCATACGAAATTTGAGGTAAAAATCGATTTCTTAAGTTTTTATATTTTTCGGTTTTGGACAATAAATTCGAATTTATCATGAAATTTAAAGCTATTTTGATGGAGTATAACTAGAATATGTATATTATAATCGAACCTAGGATTAATATTTATCATATTCGTGATTTTTAACTAAGAAATGTATGTTTTAAAGCTATAAATTATGAACAAATTCGAGATGTCAATAACAAATTCGAAAATACATTGAACAAACTCGAATTTGAGCTAAATTCGAGAATATATTCGAATTTAATCCTTAAATTCGAATTTGGGTTTGATTTGAACATTAAATTCGAATAATTGGTTCAAATTTAGTTAAGGTTTCGAATTTAGTATATAAAATCGAATAGTGGATTCGAATTTAAATTCATCATTCGAATTTAACCCATATTAGAAATTGATGTTCTAGAAACTTGACTTGGAATTCGAATTTGACCACAAAAATTGAGTTGGTGACTTCGACTTTGGCTATATATATATATATATATATATATATATATATATATATATATATATATATATATATATATATATATATATATATATATATATATATATATATATATATATTCGAATTTCGAATTTAATTATATTTTAAATTAGCATATATAAACATGTTCGAATTTGATGATACATGTTCGAATTTATGTAATAAATTCGAACCCCACCCCCTAAACTCGAATATATTGAATAAAATACATGAATGACATATAAAATAACAAGATAATTAGCAAAATAATTATATATTAATATATATAATATATTGATATATAATTATTTAATATGAACGAAAGAAAAATAGATGAATAAACAAGTTATCAGAATCAGATAAAATAAAGATTTTAAAGACTAAAAGATGACGATAATGATATGATATTGACATGATATGATATAATAATTCTGGACAGGTTCAGTGAAATTCTGAACAAAGATTTAAAGATTTATAAAGTGGGTCAAAGATTTGATTTGACAGAGAACAGATTGAGATAAAATCCTGAGATAACTCAGGTGGCAGATTTTACATCTGTTTGATAAAGACCCAACACTGTGAGTTATAGATATTCATATTTTACATGCTTGAAATTCCGGTTGAGACATATTGTTGATGCTAGATTAAATTGACATTCATATTATCAGCTGGATTGTGACATGTGCACACTATGGTTCGGTGTTGCCCAGTGGATCATGATAGCTATTTGATTTATCACTTCACATGATATTGCATTCACAGTTCATTTCTGACATTGCTTTGAGATTATTGCTATCATGACTTGATTACGTATGCTTCATCATTACATATACTTGACATATTGATTCAGCTTGATTAGCCTTATCGGTCTATCGTTCTAGACCTGGCTATTTCACCAGTTCTATTGAATTTGGTAATGACCTCCGATGTTCTGCCACGTTGATTTACTGGTAGCTAGCCCAGTATGTGGCTGATCCCCACGATTTAAGCGTGAGCGTGGCTTGAGCATCATCCGACTCTATGACTTCTATGTCTCAATCATGAGGGCTGAAGCGGCAGCCAAGACATATCACGCTAGACTTATGATGATTCGCTTGACATTGCATGTTGATTTGAAAATCTATTTACTCACTAAGCATTGCTTACAGTTGCTACATAACATTTTTTTACAGGAAAAGACAAAGGAAAGTCACCTGCCGGACCTAGTACTTAGGTCTTACAAGATCAAGACAGGAGTTCTCATAGACCTCTACTCAGCAAACCCATTTTGGTACTAATTGGAGGATGATAATATGGTGTTCTGGGTAGATTTATATTGATAATATGATGACATGAATTAGATTAGACTTGTGCCCTTTATAAGTTTAATTTAAAAACTTAATCTGTAATTAACTTAAATCCTAATATGTTTGTGCCTGTAATTCCGCACTTAATTACTCTATCTTAGTTTGATTGATATCGTATTGCATGATGTGGGACCTAGACTCGTGAGAACTGCCCCGTAAGGGGTGGTCTTCACATACCGAAACCGAATTATTAGTTTTGAAAGAACCGAATACCGAACCATATAATTTTATATGGTGCCGGTTCGGTTCCGAATACCGAATTTTAGCTAATTTAAAAACCGAATACCGAACTGAGAGTACCGAATACCGAATTTTAGCTAATTTAAAAAACCGAATACCGAACCAAATATATTAATTCGGTATCAGTCGGTACCGGTGCCGGTTCGGGTTCGGGAAATGGTACCCGTCGCTCACCCCTATCGGGGACTTATCATCCCACTCGTTCCTGGTCAGGTTCGGCACATCCCCGATCAGCATTTTGAACTGCCAACTCCATGCTTGCACTACATGGTTTTCACATACTACAAGGCTTACACTGCCTGTTATCACATTATGTTTGTAAAGAAATACTTGTTGAATATATGATTTGTTATCTCACTAAGCATTAGATTTACTGTTGACTCTCAATGTGTTCAGGCAAAGAAAAATGTGTAGCTGGACCTTCTTCTTAGGCAATTCAATTCATATCTCGGTGTCCTAGAAGCTACTTTGGTACATGGACGATATAGCTTTGGGGCTGGGATTTCATGTCTTTAAAACACTTTATGATATTGTAATAGTTAGACTTTATCACTGTAGACACTTGTATTTCTTGCTTTAGTGTGGAACTGCTTAAATCTGAATTAAGTCATCAATTTTAATTATCATGTTAATCATTGGGTTGTGTATTGATCCTGGTGATTCCAATTATGCCATCAATTCATGAGGACGTCACATCATGGTTTATGACAATTATTGCAAGTGAACTCGTTAAGTTGATTACACTGATTACATGCAATATTGATGGCTTATCTTTACCCAATTTCTATTTATAAATGTTTGTCTGTCATATGCACCTCCAATCGACGCCTCCAGATTGGATTGAACGATTTAAACAATCTTACAGATATGATAGTTGCCTCATTTTTGGTTTTGTGTGCATGCAGCTATTCATAAGTTTGTGTTTAATATAATTCTTGGGTTTTGTGTTTATATTGATTTTGTTTAAGTTGTGTGCATATGTGTTCCTAACTAGCCGTGTTTGTGTTATCCATGTGTGATTTACAGTTATGAATTTGATTTTTGATATATGTTTGTGAGCGGGACATAGCCACATATGCCTAAGGATGGGTCATGACCATCTCCACACACACAAACTGTATATACATAAATAATTTCAACTAATTCAAAGTGAATTTTAACTCATTATATTTCTAAATATAATTTTACGTTTACTTACCGTTGTTTCAAATACCAAATATGATATTTTAAAGAATGAGTGTGTTCTTAATTTCTTATTATAAAGTATTTTCTATTCTTTTTTGCTTTTACCTTTACCTTTTATATTATCATTGTGCATATGTTTATTATTGAAAATTTTATTCAATGATTTTTTTAAATGTAACAAAATGTCGTATTTGTAAAGAATTAAAACTTTATTAGAACAAATTAGTAGCCAAAATTTTTAGTATTACGTATTTTTTCTGGTTATATTGGTCCTATACTCCTATCTTAGAAATTTTGGCTACCGAGTTTCAACTGTCAGTTGTCACCCGAGTTTCGTCGTACGTTGCGATAAACATACATACTTTAGAAACTTATTATAAATCGGAAGTCAGAAAAAATGGCAACGGCGGTGACAACTCCGACTCGGACGGAAATCCTCTCCCTTTTCCGATCATTTCTGCGTTCAGCACGTCAGTTTCCTGACTACAACATCAGGGAGTACACCAAACGTCGTACCATCCATGCTTTTCACGGTAACAAAGCTCTATCAAATCCTTCCTCCGTCGCCGCCGCTTTCGCTGACGGCAAGTATCAGCTGCAGGTTGCCAAAAGACAAGCGCTTGTGTACTCATTCTACTCTCCTAAAGTCAAAAGCATCATGGACATCGATTATTGATTAATTGGAACGGTATTTGTAACTGTATCCGTAGTTAGGGTTTTAAAATCGGCTTATTAGCCAAGTGATTTATGCATACAGAGCTATAATTAAGTACTTGAATGGTTAATTAAGTGTTTCTATAGCTATATTTTATCGCAATAAGTTGCTTCAGAAGCATTTGATAAGTAATTTGAACTTATATTTTACGTTGATTTGTTCATCTGTTCTTCACTGTGCTTATGTTTTGGATGAATTGACTACATATAAACATATATTGATATATTATGCTGTGGAACTGAGGTTCAGTTATTGAATTGATTTCTAATTATGAGATTTCAATTTTTATTCAGCATACAACTTACTCTAATCCTAAATTAAATAATGTTCAATAAACAGGTTTTTTTGAACTATAGCCTTATCTTTCAAGATTAGATTGTGGTTTTCGGCCACTACAAATGGTTCGTTTTTGTTGCTTGTATTTTCTACAACATATTTCGTTAAGTCGGTTTACTTTGTTACTCTATACGTACCATGTATAGGCCTATTTTCCTTTGTACGCATGAGTGTACTTGTGGCTTGATTCTCTTGAATTAAACCATGTAATTTGGATCGTCTGATGATAGATAAGTTTGATTATCGATGTGGATTTGTCTCGGAATAAATGTGAAAGCATCTTGGTTTAGGATTTCGTTGATCGGAAGTATCAAGAACTTCTTTGCTTTTAAGTTTTAACCAGTTTCTAGATCTTCAACATTAACTAACAATAGATGTACAGACCGAGTATGAGAATACTAATAGATTGCAGAGTGGTCAAATAATCGAAAATTGAAAATGTATAGAAGACAATATAGTGAATGATATGCTGTACCCCTGTTGGGACTCTATGATGTTCATTTATCTTTCATTCAGCATGCCTGAGATCTCATACCCAACAAATTGAAAGAACTTATCCCTGTTGATTATGCTTTGGGGGTGAGGGTCTCTTGGTTACAGGGCCATCAGCGTATTTGATGCACAGAGTAAACTAGTCGAGCTAAAAATGCAGGCACACAAAACAAGATCAATAGAAAAGGGAATTCCCAACCACTGGAATACTAAAACCGGAGAAACCACTTATGTATTGGTAGTGTAGAGAAAGTTTAATTTAGCACAAGAGATGAAAAACCACGTAGTATAATAGTTTTATGATTAGAGTATCTAGTTAGTTTTCTACTACTAAACTTCAGCTTCATACATATTACATGACCGGCAATTTTGGGTGATTGACTTTTTAAAGCATTGTACTTTTCATTTTGTTGCAAATTTACCACCGTTCTTATGAAAGTGAGAACACTATAGTTTCAAGAATAAGTGGCTACCGATAAAGTATAGGAATCTAAAATAAAGGCAAGAACATCATATGCCTGATGCTTTTTTCCACCAAAGTGACTCATTCTTGCACAATATAGTTTTTTTTTTTGTAAAACAAGAAATAAGAACATTTTTTGTTTGCAACGAAAAACCAAGTACGATGCTTTTTGTGTGGTGCTACAATAACCTTTAGAGAATTACCAGTAAACATAAGTTGGACTATCTTCTGCTCTAGCTTAGATTTACATGAGCTTTAGTTATGGAGAGGGTTGGGTCCACCCGGAACTAGTCTCTTCTCGGTGCCAAATATTGTACCAATCTCTTTAGGTACAATAGGTGGCGACAATGGTAGGTTCTTGTACAGTAGTCTGCATCGTAGACAAAAGCAAGAGCTATAAATCTTTGAAGGTTGACAGTCATTCGTGTAGTCGTCTTCATGTTGGTTCACAGGAAGCATTCCTTGTACTTGCAACATTGCAATGAGGCAGCAGAAATAGGCGGCCACCAGAACATGATAACTCGAAAATAAGCTCTTCATCGAGTCCAAAGCAAGCGGTGGCAATGAAGAATTGAAGATGATGATGGGGTGGTGGTATCTAAGGCTGATTTGTATGAGCATGGCCATAAGTAGTTTCTTTTGGTGGTTAGTTTGCATAAATGCTTTTAATGAATGAATCCTTATGGTTTGGTACTAGTGGTATGATCTTATTTTATGCTTAATGTCATAAAATAGCAACATACTTTCACAATATTTCCTTTTATGTTACATATTTTTTGGGTACACTCTATGTCATTGAATTTCATAAAATCTTGTTCCCCGGCCGTAATTTTAAGGCTAATTGCGTCAAAAGTTAACCCATTGTCACTTTGTTCTATATAGATAACACACTGAATTTTTTCGTGTTAAAGATAACATATTGTCCAAATCAAATCAATCAAGACAATCTTATCGAATTCGAAGGACAAAATTGTTGATGTGAGAGTCTAGTCTTTTTGTCTAATCAGCATACTTTTTTTTTTGCTAAAATGGTAGTCGGTTGTTACTAAACGTGTAATTTTAATTTGTAAAACTACTTAGTTATTTTTTAAAATTGCACAAAAGTGCAATGTATTATCTAAAACTTTTTTAAGTTTCACAAAATAGTACACGTCAGATAACAACTAAACAATCATTTCAGTAGAAAATTGTTGACTGGACAAAAAACTTTAACGTTAGCAATTTATACCTTCAAATCCAATAAGGTTACCTTGATTTGGAGAATATGTTACGTTTAATTATAAAAAAAATTAGTATGTTACTCAAATAGCACAAAAGTAACAATAAGTTACTTTTTGATGCAATTAACTCTAATTTTAATAACCAAGAATGATACATTTCTCGAACTTCAATGGATGTACAAAGAAAACACATCGAACTGTTATGAAAGTACGTTGCTATAGTATGACATTTATCTTTTTTAAGGTATTTAGTACTTTTGACATTTTTAGGATCCATGGAATTTCTCAGGCTTACTCATAGGTTTGGTTGAGAATGGTATTTTCTGCAAGGTTATTGAATGTAGGCAGCAGGGCCTTGGTTTTGGTGAATTCTGTTTCAAGAATTCTTATTGTAAATCTCACAAGTACCTTTTCTGGGTTGCTCAAACTAGTAGTTGAATATGATGTAACATGACTTAAAGAGACTCTGATCAAATGTACAACTCTTTTATGCAGGATGTACAAGTGGCAAAGCTTGATGACCGAATATGGAAACTTAGTCCTTTGATATAATGCAGGTTTGATGACAGTTCATAGTGTCAAATGCTATTGTAAGTTATGCATTTATGGCTATTGCCTGCTAGTTGCTAGTCCTAAAGATGGATGTGAGTTGGGGATTATTATAAATTTTAGGTCCTAAGAATCAGTTTTTTAATATTGGGAATGAATGCACAATAGGAATGTTAAAATCGAGATCCTGTTCGGTATCGTTTTTGTCTTTACAAGACCGAAATCGAGATATTAATATCATGTTAAAACAATATCGTTTTGTTATGTGGTATAGTTTGTATTAAAGATTAAGTTTATAATTTTATTGAAATATTATAAAGATATTTGTGTAAAAAACCTTCAAGTTGGATTATTTTTGGGATTAAAACTCACAATCAATTTTCATTGCACAAAAAATTACTAACTGACAAGATATTACAGAAATGTGATATTATTAACTTGTAACCGGTTGAAAGTCAAAGGTCACCGTCGACAAGTCACGAGTAGTGACCATCTGAATTTCGTCGAAAAAGTAAATTTTTAAAAAAAAACACAGTTTTGAACAAAGAAATCATCAAAAATGTGGATTTGAATTAGGCATCGCAATGGGGCAGGACGGGGATCTCAGTTCTCATCTTCATCTCCACTTCTTAATCATCTCCCCCATCCCCGATCCCATCCCCGTCGATGAATGAATTTTTATCCCCATCTCCGTCCCAATCGGGGATCCCGTCGGGGAATCGGGTTTTTCAAGTTCCTAACAGATTATTAAGTTTAAACTATAAATGGTAATTTAGTAGAAAAATTTATGTAAATAAACTTATAAACAAATCAATTCAAACATATTTGAGTTATTTACATATATAATTTATGATTTATAATGAAACTAAAACAAAGAAATGTATGCAAAAGGTTTATAAAACCACTAAAACGAAAAAAACAATAGTATTTTTTAAACTATAGAAAAGTCATATACAATGATATTTGATATATTATATAAAACGTAATGAATATAATTTACATTGTAAAATTAAAAATATATAATAATCTTATATTAAAACATAATACATTATCGGGGTCGGGGTCAGGGTTAGGGTTAGGGATTAAAGTGTCTTTCATCTCCGCCTCATCCCCATTATTTAAAATCGGAAATTTCTCGTCCCCATCTCCGGTCAATTCGGGGTCGAGGCCATTGGCCTCCATGAAATAATATGCATTGAATTCCCTTTCAAAGAATACTTTGTGTTTTTCTCTCAAATCTGTTGAAGCTGAGCTTCTGAATAGCAGATTAAGTTCTGTTGAGGTACGGAGTACTTCTGAATAGCAGAACACATCCACCCATCAAAAAACCCATCACCATAACAAAAAATAATAAAACCACCATCAACGTAGAAGAATCATACAACGAGGATCAACAATCTCCATCAAATATAAAAATACAACGACCACCAAGGTACACCTATAATTGTCATCATCTTTTTAAATCCATCGTAACATGCCATCATACAATAAATACTCACTAGAAGCACAACCATCCACTAAAAATATAAACCAAGGTAAATACTATATAAATACTAGTAGCCTACAACATTCATCCATTTGAATTAAATTTACAACACCATATTATAATTAAAATTGAAAGATCCATCTCCATCCACTAAAACCAAAAAACTCTAGACAATAGGAATAACAATGATCATCTCCAACATATGTCATAAATATTTCACCATTTCTAATTAACCATCACATCCATAAATACACTTGTCACAAATAACTAACCTCCATCCACCTAGACTAAATTTTTTTATAAAAAATCCACCTAGACTAAAAATATGGTATCAGAGCCTTGTAACAATCTTTTTAACAAACTCAGTATTATATAAATAAAATCATTATTATATAAAAATCTAGATATATAAAAAATAAATTCATATATAAAAAACAAAATGTCATCATCTTCAAATAGTAAAAATGAAGCAATTATAGTAACTGAACAAGAAAACGAATCAGGATACATTTTAGATACAATTATTAACCAAAACGCAATTAAAAAACTCATTTTACACTTTCAGAAAAGCATAATTTTAAATATGATAGTTTTAAAAATATGATCTCTAGAAAAAGTATAATTTATTACGGAAAGTTATCCGGAGAAGAAGTAATACCGGTAGAAGCAACAATTGGAAACGTAATAGTTCCTATAATTAACAAACATCAATTACGAAAAAGACTTGAGTCAATAAAAGAAAAAAGATAGAGTAAAAATAGCATATATTCATATATCAACAATCCAAGTAATTTTAAAAAGCACATATGTAGATAGAGATACACCAATAGAATTAGAAATAAGAGATAACCGAATGATTAATGAAGACAAATTATAATTGCAAAAGGAAAAGGAAATTTAATTGAAGGAAAAATAAAATTTGACATCAATATACAACTAGGTTCAAGTCTAAAAGATAGAAATCTAGATAATACTATCGTAATAAGATATAAATTATTAAAAATGCAGTTTATGAAAAAAGGATTTCATCCATTTAGTATTACATATCAAATAAATTATGCATTAACAACTCACATCATAACATTACGTTTAAAACAGAAGATAGAATTTGTATAGATAAACTTTTTAGACCACTTCTTTTCTTAGAGCAACCAAAACAAATAGTTAACCAAAGATATTATAATAATGTTATATCCACACCATTATTAAGAAGAAATTCTATAGACCTAGCTTATATACCAACAGAATCTTCAAGAATGTCAACTAGCGAACCAAATTTAACGAAAGAAGAAGAAATAAAAAATTTACAAGAAATGATTAAAAGATTAGATATTCGAATTTAAATAAATAAATAGATAGAAAAAAATAAATAAATAAAAATAAAAATAAAAATAAAAATGGCTACTATAGAAAATTTAATAATAGAATGTCAAGAAAGTATTAGTATCGAAAATTTACATAGAATAGATAAAAATATTTCAACAATAACACACACAAAACCGTTTATCACTTTTAAAAATTATATAGTAGAAATTCCACAAAATCTACCAAAAGGAACACCATATGGAATAGGATTAGAAGAACAAATAGAAAGACCATTAGGAGAAAAGATAGATCTAACAAATAAAACACTAAGTAATACTACCGAAATATTAAGTTTAATAGCATTAAAACAACTACCCGAATTATTAAAGAAAATACATGAAGAACATCAACAAACAAGAAAAATGCTTCAACAAAAAGATAAAGAACTAGAAGAAATTAAAATTCAAATACAAGATATTATCTACATGTACACACAGTCAAATCATACTAATCAAATTACTGAAGTATTTCAACAAATGCAACCAATTATTAACACAGATAAAATACTAATAGAACCAAAAAAGGAAATCAAAGCACTTATTATAAGACCTCCATTACGATGGTAGATTCAAGAATACAAGCTAGATTAAATCACAAAACTATAAAAAGAATTAAAATTCAACGTCAAAGAGTTAAGAATTTTAAAGAAATAATCGAAAGTCTAGAAAAAAGATTAGAGAAAGTAAAAACAAAACAAAAACATCATCCCATATACACTCAAGAAAAAGAAAAACCATTAGAGTTCAAAATTAGAATATTAAAAATACATAAAAAATTAGAAGAACAAAGTATGAATTTTTACACTAAAAAATTAACGGCGAGTATATGCTTATACAATGGATACAAAAATACAAAGTAAAAGCATTAAACATTTAACATCATTATTAAAAAGAAAATATAAAGAAATAAATCGTTTGAGTAATGAAATAAAAATATTGGAAAATCTTGAAAAATCACAAAGTTATAATCGAAAAGTAGAATATAAAATTAACTTATTAAAACATAGAAGAAACTTGGAATATGAACTAATTACTGTAATTTTAGGATACATCACAGAAAGAACATGTTAAAGCCATGAGTGATGCTAGAATACAAATAAAAAATAACGAAAACGTCAAAAGATTAAAAGGTGTTACAAAGAATTAAAAAGAATAAATAAAGAACTAAAAAGGCTTTATGCTGAAAAAGAAATAAAATCAACACATTATCAAAGTCTATTATCATCTATTAGTCATCTAATATACTTACAAAAGAATAGATATAAACAAGTAAAAATAATTTCGTCAAGAATATCATTTACAACATGTTAAAAAATGAATTTTGAAATATATAATAATAAACAACTAGAACACATGATAAAAACCATGCAAGTCTACCAGAAGATCTGCCATCATCAAAGAAAAAGTATTATGTTATCTTCAACGGACCACACAGAGGAATATACAAAGACTGGGGAATTGCAAATTCTCACATATCAGGAAAAAATGTAACCCATAAAAGTGACACAAGCCAAGATGAAGCACAAAGAGCTTTTGACGAATCCTACAAAACAATAGCAAAAGGAAACGTCGAGAGATCATCCAACATGACGGTACTAAATACCCATCCCTTAACAAAAAATTAACCAAAGAATAAAAATTGAAGATATAATGACAACTCAACAAAAACAAGAATTAAAAAAAAGCCAATATAACAAAGTTTGAAAGATATTGGGATAGTCTTGTGAATTATACACAATAACACTCTACTATGCAACTATACCCAATAAACAGAAAACCATTTGATAAAAGGGTTTTACCAAAAGCAATATTTCTCCCTGGAGCAGCACCACTAACAGCATGGGATTACTTTAATCATGGACTAATTGATACATTATATATCAACCCGAAGTTGAACGAGATAGAAGAATTCCCACAAAGAATAATATTAACAATAAAGAACTACAAAGAAAAAGTAGCAAAAGACAGAGAAATATTCCTGAAGATCTACGGAAGCTATCCAATTTTCGACTATAATCGTGAAGTACTTGTCCCAGCAATATCTGATACAAATGGGAGCAAGCAATGAACAATACCCAACAGGGGATGTACTAGAACCCATAACACCACAAATGGATCATTTGGTTAAAGCACTAGCCGGCGTCTATCTCGGGTCTTCCAGATTAGACAACGGAAAGGATCAAAAAGCAAGAATTAGAATAAATTATTGTAGTCCAACAATAATGATTTATTCTAATTTTAGCGAAGAAATAAATGAACAAGGATTAAATGTAATATCAAAATTTGAAGAACCATTCGAGAAGCTAACAGGATTTCTCGAACCATTACCGGACGAATTCAAAGAAGCATTATGCAAGGAGATCTCGCACGCTCCAAGACATCAATGCAAGTTCTGCAAAGAGAAAATGTAAAAGACGTAAGCAATTACGTCATCAAAATGTGAGTGTCAGATGTTTTGACACGCGTCAGTGTTCTTGTAAAATAAGTGTCAACATATAAGACACACGTCTGTAAATTTCTTTTTATTTTAGTATGTGTCATTAGGTCTAGTACGTGTCTTTAATTTTCTTTTTATTTTAGTATGTGTCGTTAGAGTTAGCACGTGTCGAGGGGGGGGGGGGAATGTTATGTACACCTCCACCCACCACCATTGTATATAAATAGGGCCATTGGCCTCCATGAAATAATATGCCTTGAATTCCCTTTCAAAGAACACTTTGTGTTTTTCTCTCAAATCTGTTGAAGCTGAGCTTCTGAATAGCAAATTAAGTTCTGTTGAGGTACGGAGTACTTCTGAATAGCAGAACATATCCACCCATCAAAAAACCCATCACCATAACAAAAAATAATAAAACCACCATCAACGTAGAAGAATCATACAACGAGGTTCAACAATCTCCATCAAATATAAAAATACAACGACCACCAAGGAACACCTATAATTGCCATCATCTTTTTAAATCTATCGTAACATGGCATCATACAATAAATACTCACTAGAAGCACAACCATCCACTAAAAATATAAACCAAGGTAAATACTATATAAATACTAGTAGCCTACAACATTCATCCATTTGAATTAAATTTACAACACCATATTATAATTAAAAATTGAAAGATCCATCTCCATCCACTAAAACCAAAAAACTCTAGACAATAGGAATAACAATGATCATCTCCAACATATGTCATAAATATTTCGCCATTTCTAATTAACCATCACATCCATGAATACACTCCATCTCCGGTCAAATCGGGGTCGAGTTACGGGTTCCCCGTCAGGTATGGGTTTTTTGTCATGCCTAATTTGAATCGTTAAATACAGACAAGTAGGTTTGTTAGAGAAAAGGTTTTGGAGACGAATGGTTGGTTAACAGAGTTTATCAGGTTGCTAGTTGAATTCTGAAAAAAAAAATGATTTTAATAAGTTTTAATTAGTGGAAGGTTTTTTGTGTGCAATAAAAATTGGTGAGGATTTTAATCGCAAAATGATCCAACCTAAAGGGTTTTATGTAAATTTCATAATATTATAATAGGTCAATACAATCTATCTATAACTACTAATAAAAAGTAATTAGATTGCCACTTGTCATTTTCTTACGATGCCAAGTGGCATAATCTACTATTGACATGTGTAAAATTAATATTCCAATATTAATTCTAAAAATTTAAATTAATTTTCTTTTAAGATTAGATTATGATTAGGTCCATCAAATCACAACAAACAATTTTTTAAAAGACTCTTTAGTTAATGATGATGATCCCATCTTGTTGCTAATTAAGTTATGGTTCAATCCATGGTGATGATGTCGTCAATACCGTCTTCTTGAATTTTTAGATAGAAGACTTGCACTTCATTCGTTTCATGCCCAGATAAGCTTTTAAACAATTGCATGTGTACAGCCTAAAACATAGCATTCGATTCCCAAAATTCCATGGTTATTCGTATAGAAATCCTGTTTCTCTTGATGTGCAGATATGGCACGAAACCATGCCATATAATAAAATAGCTGACAGAAAAGGCCATCAAGGATGGATGAAAAAAGATGGTCCATACTTCATCTTTCCTGGGGGTGGAACTATGTTTCCAGACGGAGCCACACAATACATCGCAAAACATAAACAATATATTCCTATTTCCGGTGGGGTCCTGAGGACAGCTCTTGATATGGGATGTGGGGTAAGAATTGTATTATTATCTTTTTCAAATTTATCTTTTACTGAGATTCTCATTTTTTGAAGGTTGTTGAATTTAATGTGTTCAGGTTGCTAGTTTTGGAGGTCACCTACTAGAGAAGACATTTTGACGATCTCTTTTGCTTCAAGAGATTGACACAAATCACGAATACAGTTCGCTTTGGAGAGAGGAATTCCTGCATTTGTATTGATGCTTGGCACTCGCCGACTTCCTTTTCCTGCAACCTCATTTGACTTGATGCATTGTTCTCGTTGTTTGATTACTTTTACTGCATATAGTGAGTGTACTTCAAGTTGTTATTTGCAACATTTGATCCTTTGTGGGTGATGAATGTTGTTGCATACCGCAGGCCTTCAACCACTGCTTACAACTTCCACCTATCTCCTTATTCTTGAACAACAATGTAGGTGCTGCCCATGGAAACTTGCTAACCAGCCTGCCCGAAACCATAGGAAGCTTACACAATGTAAGTCACTGCATCTAGTATCTCACTAACACAATCTATTCAGGGAAAATAGTTTTTTTATTAGGTTTGTGTGGTTTTACCTTACTTATGCTTTAATACTATCACAGTGACACATGGTTTGGTGTTTTCTTGTGTATTTTCACAGTGACACATGGTTTGATAGTAAATTGTTTTTTGTTAGTGTTGATTATAGTTCAATGTGTTTATGTTTTATAGGTAAGAAATGAAATGGTGTGCGATGGACAACTAAGAATCATGGAGTTGGAGCGTGAATGAAGGTTGTTTAAACATTTTTTAGACTTAGTTTTTGGAAGATTGGAATGTTATGTACATTGAAACATGTTTTTGAAGTAGAATTTGTAAAGTTGGAATGTTATGTACGTTGAAATAGTTTACAATTGATTTTTTATAATCTTATATTTTTTGCACGTATTAGAAAACACAGGTTACTATTAAATTAAGATTTATGTAAGGTCTACGACTGCAAGATCTATCTAGACGCGGATCCGTGAACGAGTGCGGAATCCTCGTTGACGGTTAGACGGACAACTCTCAACCAACGGAACACGGAGACTATTAGACGCTGAACGAGCGACACACGAACGATCCTACGAACTAATTCTCTCCGAAACGGCACTCACCTAGCTGATAAACTCGAGATCGCCTCTTGCTTAATTCCTCACGAATTCTGCAAAAAGTCCCTTAATGATTCGAGTCTATCCCTAATTATAGACCCTGATTCGAGTCTGATGTGGGCCAAACTCGAATCTGGCCCAAGGCCCATTCGAGTCTGTCCATATTGACAGTCTCGAATCTAGCCCATTCGAATCTAAGGTCTCATTCGAATCTATCTCAGATTCGAATGTATTCCCTTAAGTAATTCGAATCTAGCCAAAATACTTAAACTCTTAAGTGATAAAACTTATGATATTACCTTATGATTGATTTTATCTTTGAACTTTATGTTTGAACTTCTTGTAATACGTTACATCAAGTTCAAACATACAAACACTAATAAGCATCAATCATATATAATATATTTATAGCAAACACATGCTAAATCACAATGTAAGACCACTTAGACTGCTATCGTCACACGGGATGTACCAACAGACTCCCCCTTGACGATAGCTTCTAATAATTCACACATTTGATTTAAGAACTTGGTTTATTTATTGATTCAAAACACTACCAGCATACAGACCTTTCTCGACGCATACCTTGACCACATTTTCATACTTACTAGCCTCAGTATCCATATGTGCGTCACTGGAAATCTTACAATTATACAAAATCTGCAGATCTTCTTTAGATAGGTTTACCAGGTGAAGCGGGTCATAGACTCTAAGAATAACATTTTCTTCTAAGTCTTCCATAACCGCTTCCCCAGTTTCCGTGTCAGCATACCACCACTTCAGATTCTTCAGAATATTTTGTGGCATTGGCTTGAGAGGAACCTTCCTAAGACATCTAGCCGGCTTATAGTGAATCCTCATCCAAGGTCGTCCAGTTAGAGGATCAATACGTGACGGATCCTCTACTCTTCTCCCGACCCTTGGATTCAAACGTTCGAACTTCCTTGATCTCCCTTCCTTTCTTATGATTCTTTCGATTACGCTCGCGTAGGGATCATTGCCAATGTTTATAAGATCTTTCCAAGCTAGCGCAGTGATTTCAATTTTTGGCAGGGAGTTGAACGCTTTTAAAGTTCGCCTCATGTACTGAAGCCCGTCTTTTCTCTTTATTATAAATAGCTGCAGATCTCTGTCAAAGAACCAGCTTAAAATTCGCTCAGACAGCTTCCCAGTACCTGGCACTCTCATTGTCTTTTTAATTGCTGCTTCCTTCTCTTCAGCCCTGAACCATAGCTTTCGTTTTTCTTCATTAGTTAGCTCTCTTGCAGGTTCCTCTGTCGATGGCTGAGGATTCAATGCAACATTAACTATATCTACATCGACAATTTTATTTCCATCAATCATGTAAGTATCAGTGATAGGATTCTGCTGCACAACTATCTCGTCAGCTTCATCATCCTCATCAGCAAGTACTTCATCATCCGACCGCCAGTCTACTATCTCCCCTGGCACAAATTCCCCTTCCTCCAGCTCTTCATCTTCATTATCAAAACCTACATCCAGTGGATCATCATCGAGATCCATGAGCGCTTCAATCATCTCGCTGATCTCAAAGTCTGTAGGCTGTTTAGATGAACTGGCCTCACCCCTTTCTCCTTCGCCTTGACTAGGCTCCCCCTGAACTTGTGTAACTTGAGCTGCAGGAAAATCTACAGACTCAATCTCTTTATTCGCACCGGGATCATCGCCTTCATTATCATCTCTTCTCTGCACCTCCTGATCTCGGCACGATGTCTCCCCCTGAGCCTGTAAATTTTTCATTAACTGCTCAATTAGGGAGCGCATCGACCTTATCTCAGCTGCCTGATCGCAAACAAAAGTTTTCATTTCTACGTTCTCTTCCTGGACTTGCTCCACAATCTTCTTCAAATCGGCATTTTCTTTATCAAGATTTGCATTATGAGTCTGAATTTCTCCGATCGCCTTTGTTAGGCTTAAGATTTGGACATTCTGGAAGTCAACGCGAGCTTTAAGCTGCAGAAACCTTTGGTTGTCAGAGTATGTGGTCAAGATAGATGGAATGGACTGTATAGGAGTAGGAATGAACGGTGATGGTATATACGGTTCATCTTGAGGTGGTGGTGGTGGTGGTGGACTGGTGGTTTGAGGTTCTTGATGTTGCGGAATTTCTAGTTGATCTTCAGGAGCTGAAGATGATCCTTGCATGAACCTGTGACGTTTGGCCCGTTGCCTTGTCACTAGTTGAGGAACTTCCTCTTCTTCAAAATCAGACTCCTCCAATTCCCTGTTTACGCGCCTCCTCGAACCACCCTCATTTATAATCAATCTCGAACCATAAGTTCCAATTTTAATATCAGGAACTGCAGCTGTCGGAACTTCCGCGGATTCTGAGTCGGATTCCGAAGATGTTAATCCGTCACCTGCCCCTTCTGGCTCGTATTCCTCCACATCTCTAAAAATATCATCTTCATCTGCTGGTGGACTAAGCAGCTCACCAACCAATGCTGCTGCAACGTCTTCGTTGGCATGAGGCCCTGCCTCCCAAATTTCATTAAGCGTCTGGCTTAGCTGTTCAGTTTCTCTCGCAATATTTGAGGGCCCACCTTCTTGAATATTTGAGGGCCCGGCTTCTGTAACTTCTGGTTGCTGGCTTGTCGAAGGCCTGGTTGCCGGAATTTGACTCGCTGCTGGTCTTTGTCGGCGTCTTGGATCACGTGGCCGAGCACGAGGCTGTTGTTGCTGTTGTTGTTGTTGTGGAAACTCAACGACCCCTGCCCAGTTGGCATCTTCCGGGGCTTGAAAATCCCTATCCACAATAGCTCCGAACAATGGACGAGCAACAGGAACAGCCAATCTTCCTCGGTGTGAGGAACAATCAGCGAAAATCCGTTTGTCAATAATGTTAACACTCAGAGAATCATTTGACGGCGGCAAGTCTGGCAAGAAATGCCTTATCAGCATCATAATGAACCTTGGGTACAACAAGAATCGTTCCCTTTCTGGAGCCGTTTTGATGAACGAACTCCGAGAAGAACATCTGCGAAAAGCTGAACTTCCGATTATATACCAATGCAATAACTCCAGATTGGATCTTTGACACTATGTAATCAAAGCCAGCTTTCTTCGGCGCAAAACAGACCATGAATACGTGCACCAAGAATCTCCATTGCCCAATCAGGCCATTCTTCATGTATGACGACTTTGTCACATCTAAACTGTAGCCCATTCTAAGAAAAGCAGTCTGCCTAATACTTAATGGGAAGTCAATAGGCCCGTCCTCCTGTTCCTGAGAACCCAACTGTAGCACTTGGCGCAACATATCTGCTGAGAAGACTAGAGGCTGGCCAGCGATTCTGGTTCTGATAACTGTCGGGGTGACAGTACAGTCCACCTGTAAATGATCATAAAACTGGCGTACATACTAAATGATCTAAGAAAGGTTCAATCAGATAGCGATGTCTGATACTAACTTTCAGTACTTAAACTTTCACACCTAGGAATTTTTGATTCCTTTGATTGTTTGTTGTGACATACCTATTTAGCCAATTGTTGGTATTTTACCCTGTTAAACATTCTACATTTCGGAATATCCCTTGGCCTTTTTATTTATCAGGAAATTATCTTACGTGACTCAGACATAGACATACTTTTATGATCAAGGCACACAGACAAAGATTCTAACTTGTTGGTATTTGCAAACTTTCTTTAAAAGACAAACATCGGACACAGGTCTGTATTTTCATACAACAAAGTGTCTTAGTTTGACTTAAGGTTTATTTTTAAAGTTAGCAAGACAGCGGTGACAG